>JACXGI010003035.1:0-43566 GCA_016801175.1 Esox masquinongy | reverse complement strand
ATAACTGAACTTCTGAGTCAGGCACAGAGTCACACAGCCACAATTCAGATACAATAAGTATGTCAACATTTGACTGAGAGACCAATAATTCAATGAAGGCCAGCTTTTGTATCAAACTTATATCATTTAAATGAAGTATTCCCATGCCACAGCTACGGTAGCTCATATCCGATGAAGCATCCAAGATAGCATCTGAGGCTGCACTGGATGAGCAATAAGGCATTGGCGAGCTGTTGCAAGGGCTCAATTTTATGGGGTTAACCCCTTGGGGGCCGGGGAGGACATCTAAAATCCCTGTAAAAATTAAATATCTTCAAAACAGTTTATGATAGTGAGAATCGGTTTTATCTGGTGTTTTCCTGAGATTCCGCTGAAAAGAGCCGTATGCGTTTTGTTTACGTGAGGCATTTCCTGGTTGTTGTCATCCAGTCCAAATGCAACCTACCCCTAGTGCACCTGACCCATGGATGGGCTGTTGCTTGACAGTATCCAATGCACAATCGACCAATGGAAGGGTGTTGCTATGCAAAATATTTTATTTTACCCAATCAGGGGAAGGTAACTGTTATGTATTCTAGCAAATCAAAAGGTTGGGGGGTGGGACATAATAACTTTCGTTTTCTGTATGTGGTCAGTGACTAGAACACAAAGAGGCAAAGGCAGGAAGCTAACGTAACATGCTAACACAGCAACACTAGCACATCGCACAGACAAAGAAAGGATACGTGTTTTCAACAGCTTTGTAAGTATTATTATTAGTATAAAATGGCAAAACGTAAAAACACTTTTACTCAATGTAGCCATTGTCCTTTTTGGTTTTCACACGCTGGATAGCTGAGTTACCAGAACACAAAGAGGAATGCTAACAACATGCTAACAACATGGAGCACAATAGGATTCCAAATAAGGGTAAGTAACATCAAATAACCTATTTATCATGAAATAATGTAATACAAATGTGATCATTATCAAGGTTTTAAAATCCTCAGAGTTCAGTGAAGATGTAACCCTTGCACTGTGTGAGTGGAGTGCACTTCCAGGTCTTCCAAGACCTTGAATCTCTTCCCCAATTGTAGCACCTTAGACACATTAGATGGATTCCGTTTCCTGGAGTGCTTTACTCCCCGGACAGCGATGCAGGCATCCTGAGGTGGGGCAGAAGGGGTGGAGCAGACTGGGACTTTGGATTTAGCTCCAAGCCTGGGGCAAGGCTCGCCAGAAGTGGAGGTACTGAGCCAGGGGCAGGTGATGTCATTGTCTAGGATTTTGGACATGGTTAGTGCGACCACAGAGTCCAGGGGTCTCATGTATCAATTGTGCGTACGCACAAATATGTGCTTAAACCATGCGTACACCAGTTTTGATGCAAAAGTTGGCATTTATTAATGTTTAACTTGACAGGAAATTGTGCGTATCTCTACGCAAATTTCAACCCATGCGTATGCACAGCCTAGCGGTTGAATTGAAGAAATACCATGCTATTTCGGAAAAGCTGGTAGAGGAATGTCAACTGAAACACATCGGAAAAATCTTATCAATAGAAATATGAATATCCTACAGGAATGCGCAAACTGTTTTCTGCAACATCGTAGGCTTATAGGCTATGTAGCAAGCGTCAAAACCCTACAGCCTGTAGCTGATCCAAAAAACTATTAGAACTAATAGGTTGTAAAACGTAGCCCTTTCAGTGGGTATATCCATACAGTTTGAAAACAAGACGAACAATAGCCCTGGGTGCATGTGCGTAAAGCAACACAATCAACATTGCTTATTTTACCATACACCACAATTATGCCGATTTATTTAAAGATGCTCACTTTTATGACCTACAGTTTCTTTGTGTTTTTGAATGAGCTACAGCGTTATCACATATGTTGGCTTACAATTTGTAATTTCACAAAATTGACAATACATTTCAGAAATTACTTTTATTTAAAATTCTCACTGAATGAAAATGAATAGAACATAAAATAGGTACGCTTATTCACTACAAATCGAATAAAACAGCCAATCGGCCTACTCAAAATAAAAGTAATAGGCTTTGCTATGCAGCACTAAATGAAAAATGCATTCCTCTAAAATCCAACAATCATTTTACACAAGGTCTTTCTAAGAGTCATTGATCTTCTATAAAACTTTCTTGGCCACATTCTCTAGGCTACTATTTATTAACAGATTTTGTGTTTGCAAGACAGCCTCGGATGTACCGCCACAACCCGGTACAGTCCTCATCAATTGACCAATTCCCTTTGATTTTATGTCTGTATTGATATGTTTCTTGAATGTGAAGTTGAAATGTTATGATTAGCCTAGTGGCAAATTATCATTTATTGCAAACATCCCACAGCGACATGTCGGTGTCCCCATCTAGGACTTTTCCACTCAGAGCACCCCAATGATGTCAGCGATTTGCAAGGCAAATGTTGCGTAAGCCAGCTTGATAAATCCCAATAACTTTGTGCGCACGCAAATCGTAGGATTTCCGCATACGCCAGAATTTAGTTCGAAACGTACGCAAGATTGATACATGAGGCCCCAGGAGTTCTTCGTCCTCCTTGATCTGGCGCAAGACAGATAATCTGCCCTCCAGCTCAGCGACCATCTGGCTCAGATACTGGCAGGTGGTACATCCAGTGGTGAGCGAGGCCAGGAGGGACAGGTGGTTTTGGGCCTGGAGTCTAGCAGCTAGCAGTTTGTTTTTAGCCCAGAGCCGGCTTCAAGGTGAGTAATTTATTAAAATATAAATAAATCTTCGAACTACAATGTAAAAAGGGAAGTAGTAGAATAAAAATGTAGTAAAACGTTTGAGTAAAATAAGAATGAAATAAATTAAAAAACTAAGTAAAATGATGGCAGCCAATGATGTGCTCTGCAGACTTCACCACCCTTTGGAGGGCCTTGTGATCAGCAGCGGAGCAGCTGCCATACCAGGCAGTTATGCAGCCTGAGAGGATGCTCTCAATGGTGCACCTGTAGAAGTTGGTGAGAATCTCCTCAGGAAGTATAGTCACTTTTGGGCAGTTTTCACTGCAGAGTCTGCTTGCCTGGACCCGGTGAGGTCATCTTTGATGAACACACTGAGGAACTTGAAGTCGGATACTCCCTCCACTTCAACTCCATCGATGTGTATGGGGGCATGGACCCCCTCTGCTGCTTCCTGAAGTCCATGATCATCTCTTCAGTCTTACAGACATTGAGAAAGAGGTTGTTGTCCAGGCACCATGTAGCCAGGTTCTCTACCTCCTGTCTGTAAGTGGTCTCATCATTGTTGGAGATGAGATGTAGGATGTTTGTGTCGTCCACAAACGTAAGGGTGACATTGGAGCTCTGTGTGGCCACTGTTACGGAAATTCTTGAACTGATGTACATTTCAGAAATGTCTGCTTTTCTATTACCTGGTATGTAACTCTGGTCTTTGTTTGTTTCATGTCTGAATAATATCAGAAGATCATTAGGTACTCTGACCATTTGCTAATCTGCCCAAACCAATAAGGGTATCTGTCCTTTGTTCTTCAGGAATGTGGCCGACTGTCTTTTACGATGTACCCCTACCCCATTGACAGTAGGGGATAAGGTGGGGGGACAGCCCACCCTTTGGGTAAAACCTATGTGACATAAGACAGCTGGGCAGTATCTTACCACACCCTTTTTAACTGTAATAAATACTGACTGTTCATGGATTTACCTCAGAGATTCCTCAGTGGTTTATTCTGTAAACTTTTGACGCATCTCTCTATTTGCAAATAAACTGTTAATTGTGCCAAGAGAAAAATGCCAGGTTTTTATGATGTAACAAAATGAGACAAAGACCTATAATGTGAACAATTCAATTGAAAAACAAACTGAAATCTTCGAGGGGGAAAAATGAAAAATAAAAACCTTACAACAACCTGGTTGCATAAGTTTGCACACCCTCTTATAACTGGGGATGTGGCTGTGTTCAGAATTAACCAATCACATTCAAACTCATGTTAAATAGAAGTCATTACACACCTGCCATTATTTAAAGTGACTCTGATTAATTACAAAAAACATTCAGCTGTTTTCTAGTAGGATTTTCCTGACATTTTCTTAGTTGCATCTCAGAGCAAAACCCATGGTCTGCAGAGAGCTTCCAAAGCATCAGAGGGATCTCATTGTTGAAAGATCAGTCAGGAGAAGGGTACAAAAGAAATTCCAAAGCATTAGATAGCATTAGTTTCCAAGAGGCCTACAGCAACATTAAAGGAACTGCAGGAATTTCTGGCAAGTACTGGCTGTGTGCTACATGTGACAACAATCTCCCGTATTCTTCATATGAATGGGCTATGGGGTAGGGTGGGAAGACAGAAGCCTTTTCTTACAAAGAAAAACATCCAAGCCTGGCTGAAGTTTGCAAAAACAAACATCAAGTCCCCCAAAAGCACGTGGGAAAATGTGTTATGGTCTGATGAAACCAAGGTTGAACTTTTTGGCCATAATAATAAGGTATGTTTGGCGCAAATCAACACTGCACATCACCCAAAGAACACCATACCCACAGTAAAGCATGGTGGTGGCAGCGTCATGCTTTGTGGCTGTTTTTCTTCAGCTGGAACCGGGGCCTTAGTCAAGGTGGAGGGAATTATGAACAGTTTCAAATACCAGGCAATTTTGGCACAAAACCTTCAGGCATCCGTTAGAAAGCTGAAGATGAGGAGGAAGTTCACCTCTCAGCACGACAACGACCCAAAGCACACATCCAAATCCACAAAAGCATGGCTTCACCAGAAAAAGATTAACGTTTTGGAATGGCCCAGCCTGAGCCCAGACCTGAATCCAATTGAACATCTGTGGGGTGATCTGAAGAGGGCTGTGCACAGGAGATGATTTGGAGCGCTTTTGCAAAGAAGAGTGGGCAAATATTGCCACGTCAAGATGTGCCATACTAATAGACTCCTACCCAAAAACACTGAGTGCTGTTATAAAATCAAAAGGTGCTTCAACAAAGTATTAGTTTAAGGGTGTGCACACTTATGCAACCAGGTTATTGTGAGTTTTTTATTTTTCCCCCTCAAAGATTTCAGTTTGTTTTTCAATTGAATTGTTCACGTTATAGGTCACATTAAAGGTGGAAAATGTTCTGACATGATTTAACTTCAACTTTTACACACAAGAACCTGGCATTTTAACAGGGGTGTGTAGACCTTTTATATCCACTGTATATAATTCCAGCGTCCATACAGCACACCACTGTAAACCAGCAAATTGATGAATGGAATGACAGGGAAAAAATATAAAGACATTCAGTAGGTTAGATATCACTAGGCCAAAGATACAAGTAACCTAATTACTTAAAAGCCATCTCTGTCTATCGTCCACCTAGGTAACACTTTAATTTTCTTGTTGAGCCACAATGCACTTTGAAGAGTGGAGAAATATGGTTCATTTCCTTTGGGATACTTTTTCTTGCTTGATTCATCTCAAACATGCCAGTGTAAATTCACATATGCAAACTAAGATATGTATATCTATGTTAGGATATGTATATATTTTCTTCTCTCTTGTAATGTACAGTTGTGCTCAAAAGTTTGCATACCCTTGGATAATTGGTAATATATGTACCATTTGTAAAGAAAACATGAGTGAGCAGGCAAAACACATGTCTTATTTCTTATGGGATTCACATTCCACTGTAGGTCATAACAGAATGGCACAATCATAAAACAAAACATGGCAACAAAGAAAAAAATGAACTGACCCCTGTTCAAAAGTCTGCCTCCTCTTAGTTCTTAATATTGTGTATTTCCCCTTTAGCATCAATGACAGTGTGCAGTCTTTTGTAATAGTTGTCTATGAGGCCCCGAATTCTTGCAGGGGGTATAGCTGCCCATTTGTCTTGGTAAAATGCCTCCAGGTCATGCAGGGTCTTGGGTTGTCTTGCATGAACCGCACGTTTAAGATCTCCCCAGAGTGGCTTGATGATATTAAGGTCAGGAGACTGTGATGGTCACTCCACAACCTTCACCTTATTCTGCTGTAACCACTGGAGGGTCAACTTGGCCCTGTGCTTAGGGTCATTGTCGTGCTGGAATGTCCAAGAGTGTCTCATGCGCGGCTTTCGTGCAGAAGAATGCAAATTGTCTGCCAGTATTTTCTGATAACATGCTGCATTCATCTTGCCATCAATTTTCACAAGATTCCCCGGGCCTTTAGAGCTCACACACCCTCAAAACATCAATGAGCTACCAACATGCTTCACAGTGGGGATGGTATTCTGTTCACTATAGGCCTTCTCCAAACATAGCGCTTATGATTGTGACCATAAAGCTCTATTTTGGTCTTGTCACTCCAAATTTCAGTGTGCCAGAAGCTGTGAGGCATGTCAAGGTGTTGTCGGGCATATTGTAACCAGGCGTTTTTGTGGCATTGGCACAGAAAAGGCTTCTTTCTGGCAAACTGACCATGCAGCTCATTTTTGTATCGTCGTATTGTGTTCCTTGAAACAACCACACCGTCTTTTTCCAGAGCAGCCTGTATTTCTCCTGAGGTTACCTGTGGGTTTTTTCTTTGTATCCCGAACAATTCTTCTACCAGTTTTGGGTGAAATCTTTCTTGGTCTACCTGCCCTTGGCTTGGTATCAAGAGATCCCCGAATTTTCCATATCTTAATAAGTGATTGAACAGTACTGACTGGCATTTGCAAGGCTTTGGATATTTTTTATATCCTTTTACATCTTTATAAAGTTCCATTACCTTGTTACGCAGGTCTTTTGACAGTCCTTTTCTGCTCCCCATGGCTCAGTATCTAGCCTGCTCAGTGCATCCACATGAGAGCTAACAAACTCATTGACTACTTGTACACAGACACTAAGTGCAATTTAAAAAGCCACAGGTGTGGGAAATTCACCTTTAATTGCCATTTTCACCTGTGTGTGTCACTTTGTGTGTCTGTAACAAGGCCAAACATTCAAGGGTATGTAAACTTTTGATCAGGGCCATTTGGGTGATTTGTGTTATCATTATGATTTAAAAAGGAGCCAAACAACTATGTGATAATAAATGGCTTCATATGATCACTATCCTTAAATAAAAAACAGTTTTTTCATGGTCAGTCATATTTTCAAAATCAATGCCAAAATTTCACAATTTCTGCCAGAGTATGCAAATTTATGAGCACAATTTGTAAATGAAGCCCACAGCTCTTGGTTATGCAACTCAACAATCTGTTTGATTTTTGGTGTGTGCACTGCAAGGCAGAGCTGTAATACTCGAAACTGCTTATATAGGGCCTGGGTCTTGTTTTGGACTTGGTTACATTGATTGACCCACGTTAGCAACATTGCTAGCTCAAGTGAATGTTAAATGACAAATTAAATGACAAATCAAAAGTTATAAATTAATTAAATCTGCATTGAATAAGCTTTGTCAGACTCAAGAGATGCCTAGAAAGCTTGGTAGGCTGCTGTTGTTTCAATTGGCATCAAAACAAACTTGTTTTTAAACTGGGCGCTGAGCTAGTGTCTAACATCTAAATTCCTCTTGGTGTTTGAATGAAGCTAAAGGAGCTGACAATGTGGTTGACAAGATGTTCAATTCTTGCACGAGTCTACTGCCTGTGGGTCAAAGTAGCTTCAATTATATAGCCTACTGGTCCAATTAGTATGTGAAGTCCAGTTTTGGGCAAGTTACTCAGGAAGTGTAATAGGTTACTTTTTACTTATTAGTCCTTTAAAAAGTAATACTATTACTGTACTTATTACTTGAAATCAAAAGTAATTAGTCACATTACTCGTTATATTATTATATTACTTTTGCTACCTCCCTTCCGAAAAAGTGATGTAACAACCTTTACCTGTGCCAGCTCCTTTTAGAACTGAATCCACTTTATTAGAACAATAATCAACCTTACAGGAGGTTAGTCAACAATTAACCAAACTGCATAACTGCAAACACTGCAGCTTGTCAAACCTGATGGGATACAGTATACGTATAAAAAAACCAATGGTTTTACAAAACATAAAACGTTGCATAACACCACATTTAGGCTGATACTGCTGTTCACATTATATTTTTAAATGTGGCCAATATCAGATTCCAGTGTGAACTGGTCATGGTCCTGAACTGCCCCGCATGTGCAAAAGAACAACAAAACGTTGCACGCTGTTGTGTGGAAGTAAACATGGAGGGCACTGAAGTCAGTGTTCACGATTTTATTCATAAGTTGATGTGCAGTTGAAGCCAGTGAATTCATGAGCAGATGATGACGAGGACAAAGATGAGGAAAAATTGGACGAAGATGAGTCAAAAACTCCATGTTTGTGACTCCCACAAGCTCAGAATTGTGACGAGTGTCGATCTAGAGTGACGTAAAAGTTGCATGAATTCCGATATGACTATTGAGACTGAGGTCGGATTGCGAAAAATCTGACCTGTATCTGATTTAGGACCACATGAAAGTGGCCCAAATGCGAATCGAAAAGATCAGATTCCATGTGATTTGTGCTGTTCACAATGTTATGTAAAAAAACTGAACTGAGTCACATATGAGCAAAAAAATCTGATTTTTGGCCACTATTTCTGCCACAGAGCCTGGCATAGTATCACCCTAAAGGTTTGGCTGGACCAGTGGCTTTGTGATAAAAGCTGGCTTTGAGGAATTGGGTTGTGGTCTGAGACTTGATGTGGACCCTCACAGCAATGGATCCCTCTCCTGTTACGAATGGTTCCTATACACCAAAAAATTACACATTAAATTACATTTTGATTGCATATGATCTTGTAAAATAAATAACAAGTATTACATTCAGCCACACCAAAACTTACTGTGAAGTAGTCTTTAATATTATTTTAAAAATATGGCTGAATCAGGCCTTATATCCTGTCCCAGTTCAGGATGTAGAAAGGGCAAGAATGACAGAATGAACGGTAGCATATGCCACATTGTTGACTTTATGTCTTCATTTATTGTGAAACGTTTATTTTGAAGGATTACTGGTAAATACCCAGGCACGCAGTGTATTGCTTTTTTGGCAACGTTTATTTGGAAGGCTACTGATCCAAATGTGTGCAGTCCATCGCCTACTGTTGCTGGAGATATACATGAGTCTCAAGTGACAGAACAGCGTTCTGTTGCCTAAAATGGGCTGAAAAAAACAAATTCTGAAACAATATTATGCCATTTTTAAATTATTTAATAGGAACGTCTTAGTCGTGACATTTTACAACTACTTAAAAGTGTTTTGCGCTCCAATTATTAGTATTTAGGAAGTTTGACAATATCACAAAAGCTAGCAGGATATGCATAGTTACCAGCATTGTTGTACTTGTTTTGTTAGCTAAACCTGCAATGCAACCAGGCATGTATCTATTAAATATAAAACGGAAGGGACTGTGCTAAGCAGCACGGCAAATACAAAGTTAAATATCTTCCTCAAAAGCTATTTAATTACTATTGGTAAGTAGCGATTTCACAAAGTCAGCTGTCTGTTGTTGTTGTGATGCCTACAATAACATAACATGGTAGACTTCTGTGTCAGCTGCGGCTATGCACAGTGGATTGAAAGTAGACTGATATCATTCAACCCAAACTTAGGGACAGGATGTCAACTACAAACAAGCCTATGTTTTCCAAGAGATAGATTTTGAGAAAGGCAGCAAAAATAAATACAATATTACAAAATGTAATTTGCAATACATTTCAGATAACATGGGTTGCAAATTAATTTTGATTGTCAAATTTGGGTCCCAAAGCAAAACCAGTTGAGATGTACTGCTCTAGCGTTTATGGACAATGGTGCAGTAAATAAATAAAAATAAAATAACCACTCTTTGCAACAGTGCTATGCAGAAGAGCATCCCTGACTGCACAACACATCAAACCACACACTAGAAAGGTTGCACCTAATAAAATGGTCGATGAGTTTGTAATGTCTGGTTACATTGGTCTCAACAACAGGGTCAAGGATGAATTTCTCTTCACCTTCCAAGATAAAAGGCTAATTAAGCAAACTTACAAATCTCTCCTGGAGCACATATCCTGCCTGATTCGCGTCTCAAGCAGCTCCAGGTCTTGCTATCTACAGGGCGAAAATAGAGAGAAGGTAATCACTGACACATTTTAGTAATTGATTAGACAAATCCAGCATAGTGATTACACATTTCTCCCTGTGAGACAGGAAAAGAAAATAACGACACTACCATCCCATTTCATTTTAATTGCATATTGAGACTACGATCCTTGAGAAAGTTGATTCTGCATTGGATATGCATATTCATAGACCCTGTTTGAAACACATTGAAATTAAATACATACTATAGAAAAACTAAAAGAAATTAAAGCTGCAAGCAGCATTTCAGGGGGTCAAGCGGGTCACAGGAAGCATCTCACTACATGCTGTCACTTGAGAAAAAAATTATGTAAATTAAAAATGCCCAAAGATGCTAACAGTCAGGATGTCCAACTAAAGAGGAAATAAAAACAAAACCCCCTAAGACCTTGAAGAGACAATCTGTGTATAGAGTGAAGAATGTATTTCTGTAGAGATACAGGACAGTGTGTGTGGGGGAGGGGGAGGAGTGTGGTTCGTGTGGAGGAATTGAGGAATGTCTGTATGTTAAGTGAGAGGAGAATTTGTGTGTGATTGTTTGTTGAGATAATAGTGTGTAAAGCGAGAAGAGAGAGAGTGCATTTAGAGGGAGGGAGAGGAGAGTGGGGGAAGAATATGAGTAAATCATTTGTGTGTAATCTTGTGCAGAGGAGAATGTGTTATGGGAGAGGAGAATATGTTTGGGAGGGTCAGGAGAAAGAGGAGATGGTGGAAATCCAGTTTTGAAGACCGACCCGGGGGCGTGGGAAGAATGTCCCCCGAGCGAGAATGCTTTGCCTCCTAAATATAGTTTGGGTAAGATGCTTCCCAATACTGTACTTAAGTAATTACTCTTGGAAATGTAGCTTGTGGTAGAAATTTTGTTATTCCATAGTACAAAATCATATTGCTTATTCTGAGTATAATCAAGTTATTTAGTAAGGCCATTGTGTGTTTCGGCTCTGCTCACTTATACACTTGTACAGGATGTGCCTACAGCAGATAGGTATAGCTTTGACTAACTTCTCAAGGTTTGTAGACATCTTATGTTGTTGCCGAAGTTTGCAACAACATGCAAGGGAGGGGGGCACAGTGTACTGTACTGAATGTATATAGGCTGGAGCTCAACCTTGAATAGAGAGCTCTTGACCTGACTCTGCTGAGAGTGTTGTTAGCTGCTTCTGGCTTGCAAATCTTGAATAAAGCTTTACTTGTGAAAATAATTTACAGTCTCTGTGCCTTTCCCATTTAGCCGACTTAAGTTAGCCACCTCAAAATAGCCACCTAGCATTAGCCACCTAGCTTTAGCCACCTAGCGTTAGCCACATAGCGTTCGCCACCTAGCGTTGAGCTTGCTAGCCTGGGGAATTTCTTAACAACGGTGACATTTAGTGCCACCACTTACTAGCTGTGCTTACCTTTGAGGGTTCATTCCTGGCCTAGGTGTTCAGCAGTAAAGGAAGCTGCGTAGTTCTGGGATATTCCAATTGGGATTTATATTCTTATAAAGTCAGAGCCCCGCCAACTTCAAATTCCTTCGCTGATTGTGCCCATGTTTTTTGAGATATCAACTTTCTTTATAGAACTTTTAAAGATCATGGTCCAAAGATCCTTCATAACAAATGTCATGTCAATCCATTCAATGGTCTTGGGGGAGATGTCGTTTAAGTATTTTTTTTTAAAACAAAATAATGCAAAACATTGGTGACATTTATAGCGCCCCCTTAAGGTCTTTCTGTATGTGACATCTTTTGTCCATTCCTGGCAGAGATGTTTACGGCCATGTTCCATTTCGTAGCTCTCGGATATTCCGATTGGGGATAATGGCATTATTGAAGTCAGAGCCCCGCCCACCTCAATTTAATTTGCTGATTACGACCATGTTTTTTGAGATATCAAGCATGCCAAGTATAAATACTGCAGAACGGGAGGGGACCGAGATATGGACCTCTGAAAATGGGGCAGGAGAATAATATTTTTAACGCTAACAAAAACAATAGGGTTCCAGCAACTTTGTTGCTTGGCCTCCTAATAATAGATAGGCAGTCGTCTGAGCTAAGTGAATGTAAAACTGTACGTACCTCCATGGCTGCCATTCACAAACTGCTGCGGTGTATTGTTTCCAAGCTGAAAGACAGATTTTATTAATAAAAGTGTCTCTTAAATTCAATTCTCATTTACAAAGACGATGCATTTTTTTCATGAATAATGATTCACTTACTTGTATTTTGACTCATGGGCCCTGGGGAGAAAATTGATTTGTAGAAAAAGTTAATTTGAAAATCAACCCATTAACATTAAGTAAAATTATATTACAGAATCTTGTGTATAATTAGGGATGAGTGAAATATTGAACAAGCTTGAAACATTCAGGTGTTTTCCTTTAGGAAATTAAACATGCAGATTGCTCAATAGATTTCTTCTTAAAACGCAGTCAAAAGACAATTCTTTCATCCTCCCTGAAGTTATAGCTATGCATTTGCATGCTTTCTTCAATTACTTAAGTAGCCATACTTTCAAGCAAATGTATTGTTACAAACAAACTAGCTATCTAACTAACTAACTAGCTAGTATCCTTTGTTATGTTTTACTATCATATGTACTGCAGACGGCAGTAATTGTCTATTTGTATCATACAGTAAAATACTACAGATTCGGTCAGTACCCGACCCACATTTGTTCAAGTTTTAAACAAATCTCCTTTACATACCTGCTCCTAAATCAGCTGATTCAGTCTTCCACATGTTTACAGCCCAAAATATTTTCGCTGTTTGACTTACGATGGGGGATGTTTTTTTGAAACAATGGCACTTTGGTTGCAAAACTACGGAGCCCGTTAGGGTCATGATGAAAAGTAAAAAAGCCAGGTTGAAAAATTTCTTTAAACCATTCCCTCAAAGTTGTCTATTTTGTATTTTTTTTAATTCATTAGCTCTACGTTTATTCTTTCCCAGAATTCTTTAGATTTCACCACTTGAGATCTAATATCCCCAATATACTGTAATGTATATTATATTGGGGATGGTACTGGGCTAAGCCCTGAGTTTCTTGAAAGTTTAGAAAAACCCATCAATGCCATTACTCTCTACTTGACCCTTAATTTCCTTTCTTGACTGACACAAAGGAAATTGGAAATATACAGCCAAACGAACTTAAGGTTTGGGGAAGCCTGAGACATAGCAGGAGAGACTGAAGAGAGATGTGATGATGTGCTTCAACTGTATGTTAAAAAGTATGCTGTTATATATTGTGTATATATTGTGGTATTTTGGATGCATTTTGTGCAAACGTAAAATCACAATATTAAATTGAGCTTGTTTTCTCTTGGTCTTGTCTCAGACTCAATTTGCTCCTGTCTTGGTCTTGGCTCCTGAACACAGCTCAACTAATTGCATTTGAACCACAACAGTTTAACAGGACAAGTTCCATGGAAAAATGTTGATGGAAAAAGTCATTTTGACTGGTAAATGTGTGTTAATGATATTGTTTGTTGGTATGGCATATAAGCAAGATATATGTGAACATGCTTTTTTCTGGTGAGACCTGTTGTACTTACATAGGGGAGCATTACTGGCACCTAGTAAATGAAATGTGAAAGAGCACTTTTCTGAGTTTGCTTGTAATTACTATAGCCAGGTCAGAGAACACCACATGGGCATGATGTTGTGTTTCAGAAGTAACTATTGTTTTTAAGTGTCTTTTTTGTCTTCTAGAAATTAATATTGTATTCATCCATCGTCATTTTGTTACTATGAATTCTGTGATATTTTATGAACAGACCAATACAGAAGAAGTAGATTCAACAAAATTCTAATGACCTTGTTTTAGATTGTGTTGTCAAGATTTTTTGTTTTTATGACACACATGTATCATTGCTAACATTAGTAATAGTACATTAAGTAGTTGTGCTAATGTGAAATGACCCTTTAACAGCTGTTGACAATAAAAAAAAAAGATCCACCAAATGTTCATCATGAAACTAACTCTACCTTGTTTGTCTGTGTTGTCTTTTGCGCTTGTGTGTATTTTACAGTGAAAACTTCATCCACAGCTGTATGTTCTAATATATAGAGTAGAACAAAATAATGTCTGATTAGATTTTCAACAGATATTGTTGCTTGCAGAATTCTCATGACAAAAGGTGTCGGGGCTCAGCCCACCTAGCATTAGTTTGGACAAAATTAACCCATGGTTATAATTCAGACAGGTACAGTTTACGGTAACCAACATCATCCAAGTTAACTGTGATGGTGATACATGTAGCTTGCTGTGCACACATTAGTAGTGGATTGTGACTGGTTTGTGAGTACAATTATCAGATATTCACCATGCTAAATCTCATCAAAACACAAATATATGAGATATTCATAGTGTTCAATGGCAGGGATCCAATAGGGCTTTCCATTGTTTTGTAAATATGTCTAGATATGATGAATTTACTTTTCTTCTTTCTTACTGTACCTTGTTTACAAAGCATATGTGGGAAGGGATATCCTTAACTCTGAGGTGACTATATTCAGGAGGAAATATGACCACAACATTCTGGACCTCTGACCCACCATTGTTACAAAAACTTTAGGAAATGGTTTCATAATGACATTTACTGCCTTCCATTTTCAGAGTAACCAATAGCTAAGATTTCAGAGTAAAACTATACTAAAATAAAATACTCTGAAGAAATGACACTTTGCTACAATGTAAAGTAGTGAGTGTACAGCTTGTATAACAGTGCAAATTTGCTGTCCCCTCAAAATAACACAACACACAGCCATTAATGTCAAAACCGCTGACAACAAAAGTGAGTACACCCCTAAGTGAAAATGTCCAAATTGGGCCCAAAGCGTCAATATTTTGTGTGGCCACCATTATTTTCCAGCACTGCCTTAACCCTCTTGGGCATGGAGTTCACCAGAGCTTCACAGGTTGCCACTGGAGTCCTCTTCCACTCCTCCATGACACCATCACGGAGCTGGTGGAGCTGGTTTTATCTTAGTCTCATCAGACCACAGGACATGGTTCCAGTAATCCATGTTTTAGTCTGCTTGTCTTCAGCAAACTGTTTGCGGGCTTTCTTGTGCATCATCTTTAGAAGAGGTTTCCTTCTGGGACAACAGCCATGCAGACCAATTTGATGCAGTGTGCAAGCATATGGTCTGAGCACTGACAGGCTGACCCCCCACCCCTTCAACCTCTGCTGCAATGCTGGCAGCACTCATACGTCTATTTCCCAAAGACAACATGTTGTCACATGAAAAGATATAATCAAATATTTGCAAAAATGTGAGGGGTGTACTCACTTTTGTGAGATACTGTATATGCAGTGAGATTTATTTTAACAGCACCACAAGTCTCTTTACATGGATTATTAATAAATAATATTGAAACATCTTCTTGACATTATTTACAGGCTGGTTGCATTTGTTCACGCTATCCTTTGCCTCCAAGATACGTGTGCATCCCTGCCTGATGCCAATGTGATGTCGACTGGAAAACCGCCTATTTCAAATAAATAACATTCAAAGCCAATATCAAAGTCAAAGTCTTTTATTTATACACTGAATGTACATAGAAAGACACCAGAGCATTTGGAATGTTCATGTGATCAATATGATCCTAGATCACTGTTGCTGGTTAAGAAGCCTTATGGCCTGAGGAAAAAAACACTTTGTGAGTCTAGAAGTGCATGCCCTGATACTCTGGTAGCGTCTACCAGATGGCAGCAGTGAGAAGAGACTATAGCTTGGGTGGCTATAGATGTTCCGTGCTTTCTTAAGGCATTGTGTGTGGTAAATATCTTGCAGGGAGTGGAGATGGCGGCCGATGATGCGCTCCACAGACTTAACCACCCTCCGGAGGGCCTTGCGATCAGCAGCAGGCGGAGCAGCTGCTGTACCAGACAGTAAAGCAACCTGAGAGGATGCTCGACTGAGAGTTTTTGTAGACATGCCAAACTTCTTGAGTCTCCTCAAGAAGTATAGTCACTTTTGGGCAGTTTTCACTGCAGAGTCTGCTTGCCTGGACCCAGTGAGGTCATCTTTGATGAACACTCCGAGGAACTTGAGTTTGGAGACTCTCTACTTCAGCACCATCGATGTATATGGGGGCACGACCCCTCTCTGCCGCTTCCTGAAGTCCACGATCATCTGCTTAGTCTTACATACGTTGAGAGTTTGTTGTCCTGGCCCAATGTAGCTAGGTTCCCAACCTCCTGTCTGTAAGTGGTCTCATTGTTGTAGATGAGACCCAGGATGGTTGTGTTGTCCCCAAACTTTAGGATGACGCTGGAGCTGTATGTGGCCACACAGTCATGCATGAACAGGGATTACAGCAGGGTTCGGCAAAAGACGGGCCGTCGGACAAAACTGGCCCGCCAGCCATAATATCTGGCCCACGGCATGCTAATTTGACAGTGGCTGGTGCTGAAATAGATCTCAGTCATGACAGCAACATTTACTCACATAAACACTTCCTCTTTAGTGATTTTGCCTTCAAAATAAAAGTGCAAGAAAGTTTTTTGCAACGATGCTTTATTAGGAGTTGAATTGAGAGAGTTTCTCCTTTGAAAAGTTCTGAAGTGCATTCAATTGTGGCTTGCTTGACACACCTCTGAAATACTCTTTGCAAACAGTGACAACTTCAGTGCAAATAAGACACACCGGCTTTGCATTCACGAAACTAGGTAGGATGAAGGCATAGTTGTCTTTCCGTTCATCTTTGAATGCCCTACTTTCGCTGTCAACTTTCCTCTTTAGACTCTTTGATAGTGCCATTTTGTCTATACAGCTAGCTTAAATGTTCAGCTCTGCACACAACATAATAGCGTAGCCTACCTCCAGCACGCAAACAATAAAAAAATGCAATGTAGTACATGAGGATGCAAAAGAATAATTCTGAGAGTAAAAGTAGGCTACATCAAATAATTATAACATTAAGTTAGGCTCCGATGTGTAACAAAGAAGCAAATTAAATGATACACATTTATTATTCACAATATGGAAAGAGGAAATAAAACATAGGTTGTTAAAAGCATGACTCAAACAGGCCATTAAAGGGCTTATTCAAGTACGCTTTTATTTCTTGAGTTATTTTTATCCATTACACATTTCCCACATAAGTGTGTCTTAGAAAGGCGGTCTGTGCTGCAAGTTGGTGAATGAAGACACTTGCCAGGTTAGGCCTACGTGTCAGTAGTACTGTAATAATCAATCCAGCACAAAACCCAGACACCGTCACACAACTGTGGCTTTCTTTTTCTGACTGTCCTACAGGATTTAACCACAAGGTAACCACAGCTGAATAAGCAGTTACAAAAGGCAAATCTAGTAGCATTTTTCATCAATTAATTTCTTAAATTATCCTTTGACTATGTTCTGGCCTGCCATCTAGTGGCCTACAAAATTGGCCCAATGCCAAGCTAACTTGCCGATCCCTGGAGTACAGGAAGGGGCTGAGTATGTAGCCCTGGGGGGCTCTGGTGCTCAGGGTCAATGCAGAGGAGGCGAGGTTGCCCATTCTCACCACATGGGGTCTGCTCGTCAGGAAGTCCAGGATCCAATTGCAAAGGGAGGTTTTAAGTCCCAGGGTCCTGAGCTTAGCGGCCACAATAGGATTGAATGCTGAGCTGTAGTCCACGAACAGCATCCTTACATATGTGTTGCTTATTTCCAGGTGAGAGATGGCGGTGTGTGTCGTCAGGGCGATGGCATCGTCCGTAGATCTATTGGGGTGGTATGCAAATTGAAAGGAGTCCAAGGTGTCAGGATGGGTGGAGCAGATGTGGGTTCTGACCAGCCGCTCAAAGCACTTCATGATGATGGAGGTCAGTGCTACAGGGCGGTAGTCATTCAAGCAGGCAAGCAGGTGATGGAAGGTTTCTTCGGGACAGGGACAATGGTGGTCTGTTTGACCAGGTGGGGACTGCAGACAGAGTCGGGGAGGTTGAATATAGAGGTGAAAACCTAAACTGGTTGGTGCATCCCCTGAGAACACAGCCTGGAATGCCATCTGGCCCTGGTGACTTCCGAGTTCACTCTTTTGAAAGCTAGGGATTCTTCAGCCATTTAGATGAAAAATACATACCGTGGCTCCAAAATTGTAAAAATCTCCTTTAATGACATGTCAATTGGAGCAACCATCATCAACAACATTTTCGCTTCCTGCAAACTGTTTGTGCACTCCAGCAAGTTTCTCATCGTGCACCTTTTTTGGACCCACTTATGCAGCAGAGATTCCTGGTACTCGATAGAGACTACATGCCGTCGGCCATGCTTTTCAAATTATACATTTTTAATATAGTGTATCTGGGTTAGAGTAGCCAGGCAACCAGTGGGGCGATGGTAAGATGCATTGTAGTCAGGGTTTTCGGAGAAATGCTGGTTCGCCGGTATGTGGAAGATGCTTGTTATAATATTATTATAAAAGCCTGTGTTGACAGACCAGAATTTTCAATATAGTTTTAAGCAAATTATTTGTTATGGCAGTTTATAATTTACAAAACTAAGCAGTTTTGTAAATTATGCACATCTCCCAAAACAGAATTATTTCTTTTGTTTTCTGCAATGTTGCTAACTAGCAAATAGAAATAACAGGAAATATTTTATACCTGAAAGAAATAAGTGTTGAACCACACTAATCATGCTTTCAGTGAGCATGTGGGGTGAGGTTACTTGAAATGTATACTGGCGGCTAAATGTTTGGAATAATTTACAGATTTTGGTGTTTTGCCAAAGTGGCATTCAACTGATTACAAAGTATAGTCAGGACATACTGATGTTAAAACCGCACCATCATTATTTGAAATAAGTCATTTTTGATCAAATCTAGACAGGCCCCATTTCTAACAGCCATCAATCCGACACCTTATCCTTGAGTAATCATACTAAATTGCTGATTTGGTAATAGAAGATCACTTTTCATTATGTCAAACACAGCTGAAAGCTATTAGGGTTGTTGAATGAATCTTAACATTGTCTTTGTTTTTAAGTTGCCACAGCATGCAATGGACTGGCATGTCTTAAGGTCAATATTAGCTCAAAAATGGCAAAAAAAAGACACAGCTTTCTCTAGAAACATGAAGATTTCATACAAAGGTGTATACAACAGTCTTCAAAGACAATTGACAACTGGCTCTAACACAGACAGAAAGTGATGTGGAAAGCCTAGATGTACAACTAAACAAGAAGATAAGTACATCAGAGTCTCTAGTTTGAGAAATAGACGTCTCACATGTCCTCAGCTGACAGCTTCATCAAATTCTATCCGCTCAACAACAGTTTCATGTACAACAGTAAAGAGAAGTGACTTAACCTAGATGGTCATGAATGTGTCTCAGAATGAGATGAAACATTTTATACACACATGCTGCAAGAAGCCGAGGAATTCCTCAAGCCGAGGAATTGTCATTTGTTTCAGTGGGGCTACTCTCGCTTTGCCCATGATGAATGCGACATGAGGATCGTCTGTAGTGTCTCTTAGTAGTAGACAGGTCACAACTCCATATCCTACCTCACTGGCGTCACAGATATGATGCAACTGGGCAGATGTAACTTTCCCAAAGCCTCTTGGTTTAATGCATCAGTTCACATGAAGACCAGTCAATTGCTTCAGGTTTCCAAGCCATTTCTTACATTGCTGAGCAAAAATGTCTGGTATTTCTTCATCCCTGCCAAAGTTGAATCTGCATAACTCCTGGAGTATTATTCTAGCCGTCAGGAGAAAATGAGCAAGGAAAACTAAAGGATCATACACTGAGCCGACAAAAGACAGTATACCTCTTCTAGTGTGTGGTCGTTTCATCCTAACTGTTTCTGACACTGTGTTTACTTTTGTAATTATTAGCATTCAAATATTGCATGAAAATGAACGTGTTTCAATGAGAGCCAAAGTAATACAGAGGTTTCAATTCAAAATGTTCATGCTTCAGGGCCAATCAACCTTTGACAACAACTCTAAAGGTTGAGGCTATCTTAAATAAGAATTCTATTACATGTTTATAAACAATTGGTTGTATAACTGCTAATTTACATCGTTAGGATATAACTGAGAATGACTCTTGAAGCGTTCAAGCTACAGACACGAAGCCAACCTGTGTTACCAGTTTACCAGTTTAGGCTATCCCTCCTTCAAATTAGGAAAAGTTCTTTGATTTTGCATATGCAAATTTGTGTAATTAGCGTAAATTAACTACTAGGCTGTAACTTTTGAACCGCTCGAGCAACAGACACAAAACTGACATTGTTTCACACGTTTAAGCTATCCCCACTGCAATTTCTGAAACAGTTATCGATATTATGTATGCTAATTAGCATAATTAGTGTTAATTAACTACTAGGCTGTATATTTTGAACCGATCGAGCTACAGACACAAGATCTGTCACCTGTAACACTTTTATTAGCTTTAACTATGTCATGTATGCTAATTTATGCTAATTACCCTCACCAACAGTATCTCTTGAGCCTTAAAAAATAGTCTTCAGACCTTTCGATAGGTAAACACTATTTCAAACCATCAATACTTTTTAAACAGCTAGCAAGCACACTAAATTTTCTTCAGGAAATGTACTTGTCTAGTTGATATTACAAATGCTTATTAGCATAATTTGTTTTTATTAACTACTATGTTGTATGTTTTGAACCATTCAAGCTTCAGACACGAGATCTGTCATTGATAACACTTTTATTAGCTTTAACTATGTCATGTTTGCTAATTTATGCTAATTGCCCTCACCAACAGTATCTCTTGAGCCTTACAAAACACATACTCCAAAACTTTCGCTAGGTAAACACTATTTCAAACCATAAATACTTTTTAAAAAGCTAGCAAGCACACCACATTTTCTTCACGAAATGTACTTGTCTAGTTATTATTATTATTATTATTCCTCCAGCTCTACAGCCTAAACGGTAAAAGCTATGAACACGAAACCAACTCCAAAACGTCCCACATGCTCGAACTCGGGTTGCTTGAGCAGATCTTTTTGATAGCTATTATACTTTTTAAACTATATCAATATTTAAATGAGCCACCAATGTATTTCAATGGGAAAAAAGTGTCCACAGACTTGAATGGTAAAAAAGTCAAAAATTCTAGACACATTTTTTAAGCTATCAAGTCCAAACCAACGCCAAGATGTTTCGTCTGGCCCAACTCGAGTTGCTTGTATTCAGCTTTTGGATACTATTTTTACTTTTGTAATTATTAACATTCAAATCTTGCATAAATTAACATGTGTTTCAATGAGAGCCAAAGTAATACAGAGGTTTCAATTCAAAATGTTCATGCTTTAGGGTCAATCAACCATTGATAACAACTTTAAAGGTTTGAGGCTATCCAAAATAAGAATTCTATTACATGTTTATAAACAAATGACTGTATAATTGCTAATTTACCACTTTAGGATATCACTGAGAATGACTCTTGAACCGATCGTGCTACAGCCACGAAACCAACTTTGTTTCACACGTTTAGCCTATGCCCATTTCATATGATGAAAAGTTTATTGATTTTACAGATGCTAATTAGCATAATTAGCATAATTAGTGTTGACTACCTATTTGGCTGTATCTTTACCTATGCTGATTAGCGTATTCAGCATTAATTTGTTATTAGGCGGTATTTTTTGAACCGTTCAAGCTACAGAAAAAAACTGACTCTCATTCAAAAGTTTAGACTATCCCCAGTTCATATAATAAACCTTTATTGATTTTACGTATGCTAAATAGTGTAATTACCGTTAATTAACTATGAGGCTGTATCTTTTGAACAGTTTGAGCTACAGACACGAAACCAACTTTGTTTCATACGTTTAGCCTATGCCCAGTTCATATGATTTGAACACGTTTATTGATTTTACAGATGTTAATTAGCGTAATTAGCATAATTAGTGTTGATTATCTATTAGGCTGTGTTTTTACCTATGCTGATTAGCGTATTCAGCATTAATTTGTTATTAGGCTGTATCTTATGAACCGTTTGAGCTACAGACATGAAACCAACTTTGTTACACTAGTTTAGGCTATCCCTACTTCAAATTAGGAAACATTTATCGATTTTACATATGCTAATTTACGTAATTAGCATTAATTAGCCATTAGCCTGTATCTTTTCAAACGTTCAAGCTACAGACATGAAACTGATTCTCATTCAAGAGTTTTGAGTGTACCCATTTTATGTAATGACATGTTTATTTATTTTACGTATGCTAGTTAGCGTAATTAGCGTGAATTAACTATTATGCTGTATCTTTTGAACCGTTCAAGCTACAGACACGAAACCAACTTATGTTTTACCAGTTTAGGTTATCCATCCTTCAAATTACTAAAAGTTATTTGATTTTACATATGCTAATTAGCATAATTAGCGTTATTTAACTATTAGGCTGTATCTTTTAAACCGTTTGAGTTACAGACACGAAACAACTTTGTTACAGCAGTTTAGGCTATCACTACTTCAAATTTGGAAACATTTATAGATTTTACATATGCTAATTTGTGTAATTAGCATTAATTAGCAATAAGGCTGCATCTCTTGAACCGTTTAAGCTACAGGCACGAAACCCACGTTGTATCACTTGTTGAGGCTATCCCCAGTTCATATAATGACATCTTTATTGATTTTATCACGCTAATTAGCGTGATTAGCATTAGTTCACTATTAGGCTGTATCTTTTAAACAGTACGAGCTACAGACACAAAGCCAACTTTCGTTCACCAGTTTAGCTATCCCCACTTCAAATTATGAAAGTTTATCGATTTTACATGAGCTATTTAACGTAATTAACGTTAATTAACTATTATACCATATGTTAGAAACCGTTCGAGCTACAGACATGAAACCAACTTTGCTTCACCAGTTTATCTATCCCCCGTTCATATAATGACACATTCATTTATTTTATGTATGCAATTTGTGTAATTAGCATTAATTATCTATTAGGCTGTTTCTGTTGAACCGTTCGTGCTACAGACACAAAACCAACTTTGTTTCACAGGTTTAAGCTATCCCCACTGCAAGTTCTGAAACGGTTATTGATATTACATGTGCTAATTAGCGTAATTATTGTTTATTAACTACTAGGCTGTATATTTTGAACCGTTCGAGCTACAGACACGAGATCTGTCATTAGTAACACTTTTATTAGCTTTAACTATGTCATGTATGCTAATTTATGCTAATTACCCTCACCGACAGTATCTCTTGGACCTTAAAAAATACAGATTATAAAACTTTTGATAGGTAAACACTATTTCAAACCATAAATACTTTTTAAACATCTAGCAAGCACACTACATTTTCTTCAGGGAATGTACTTATCTAGTTATTATTATTATTATTCCTCCAGCTCTACAGCCTAAAGGGTAAAAGCTATAAAAACGACACCAACTCCAAAACGTCCCATGTGCTCGAACTCTGGTTGCTTGGGCAGATAATTTTGATAGCTATTATACTTTTTAAACTATATCAATATTTAAATGAGCCACCAATGTATTTCAATAGACTTGAATGGTAAAAAAGTCAAAAATTCTAGATGCATCTCCTCCTACATTTTTTAAGTTATCAAGTCCAAACCAACACCAAGATGTTCAGTCTGGCCCAACTTGAGTTGCTTGTATTCAGATTTTTGATACTATGTTCACTTTTGTAATTATAAACATTCAAATATTGCATAAATTAGCATGGGTTTTAATGAGAACCTAGTCAAAAATTCTAGACGTATCTCCTCCTACATTCTTTAAGATATCCATTCCAAACTAACGCCAAGATGTTCAGTCTGGTCTAACTTGAGTTGCTTGTATTCAGATCATTGACACTATTTTTACTTTTGTAATTATTAACATTCATATCTTGCATGAATTAATATGTGTTTCAATGAGAGCCAAAGTAATACAGAGGTTTCAATTCAGAATGTTCATGCTTCAGGGCCAATCAGCCTTTGATAACAATTTTAAAGGTATGAGGCTATCCTAAATAAGAATGATATTATATTATATGTTTATAAACAATTGACTGTATAATTGCTAATTTACATTGTTAGGATATAACTGACAATGGCTCTTGACACGATACCAACTTTGTTTCACACATTTTGCCTATGCCCAGTTCATGTGATGAAACGTTTATTGATTTTACAGATGCTAATTAGCGTAATTAGCATAATTAGTGTTGATTAACTATTAGGCTGTATCTTTACCTATGCTGATTAACGTATTCAGCATTAATTTGTTATTAGGCTGTATCTTTTGAACCGTTCGAGCTACAGACACAAAAATGACTATCCCCAGTTCATATAATGAAACCTTTATTGATTTTACGTATGCTAATTGGCGTAATTACAGTTATTTAACTATTAGGCTGCATCTTTTGAACCATTTGAGCTACAGACACAAAACCAACTTTGTTTCACACGTGTAGGCTATCCCCACTGCAAATTATGAAACGGTAATTGATTTTATTTATGCTAATTAGCATGATTAGTTTTAATTAACTACTAGTCTGTATATTTTGAACCATTCGAGCTGCAGACATGAAACCAACTTTTTTCACACGTTTAAGCTGTCCACACTGCAAATTATGAAACGGTTATTGATTTCACGTATGCTAATTAGCGTAATTAGTCTTAATTAACTACTAGGCTGTATATTTTGAACCGTTCGAGCTACAGACATGAGACCTGTCATTGTTAACATCTCAAACCAAAAATACTTTTGCTAACAGCTAGCAAGCACACCACATTTTCTTCAGGAAATGTACTTCTCTAGTTAGGTTTTTAGAAGTTCACTGGGGAAACCCTATTGTGTTAGTTCTGGTTCATTAGGGTTTCAGCAGTTCACTGGTGAAACCCTATTGTGTTTGTTCTGGTTCATTACTAGGGTTTTAGTAGTTCAGTGGGGAAACCCTATTGTGTTTGTTCTGGTTCATTACTAGGGTTTTAGCAGTTCAGTGGTGAAACCGTATTGTTTTTGTTCCGGTTCATTTTTATTATTAGGGTTTCAGCAGTTCACTGGTGAAACCCTATCGTGTTTGTTCCAGTTCATTATTACTATTATTACCGTTTCAGCAGTTCAATGGTGAAACACTATTGTTTTTGTTACCGTTGGTAATTATTAGGGCTTCAGCAAGCAAAGTCACTGAAGCCCTATTGTGTTTCTTTGTGTTCATCATTATTATTAGGGCTTAAGCAAGCAAAGGCGCTGAAGCCCCATTGTGTTTCTTGGCGTTCATTATTACTATTAAAAATTTTATTATGCCATTTTCTTTGAAAAATGCAAATTCCCATGAGATAAAAGGTTGCAATGTGCTCACAATTTACATGGTAATACAAGCCCAATGGCCACAACTTCTGATGCAATGCCTTGCAAATTGGCCTCATGGTGGTGCTGTGACATACCTCCAAATTGCCAATTTTGGAAGCTCACCACACCCACCCCATGTAACCTAGAGTATTGAAAGTTGGTACATAGGTCAATATCCTCACAATGAAGAATTTTGACTATGGGACTCATAAAATCCTCAATATTGGATTTCCCGTAATTTTGGATTTTGTGAAAATCACTTAAAACTCTACTCCTATCGTACCAAATGGCCGATCTTCATGTAGTTGAATATTTTGCATATATGGACCAATCCCTCTCAACGCACGTCAAGCCAGACAATTTCATTGTGAAACATGGCCACCATTGACCAAAGCATGGGCGTGGCCTGGTACATAAATGCATTTGAATAAGACACGGATATTCATATTGCAAAATATGCATTGGTACACATGTTCAAAACAATCTCAAGAATCAAGATACACAGGCACTTTCAGCTCGACCATACGGGGGCGCTATAAAACAAATATTTATAATGGTTGATATCTCTTGATCCGTTTGACTCAGAGTGATGATATATCGCACACATGCTGAGGGACAAGAATCCAGCTAAGCAGTAAAGTATGATTCATTTTGGCCTAATGGTGGCACTGATGGACCGGAAAAAACATTCAAGGAAGCTTTATGTCTGATAGCGGCCATACTGTTTGCGATAGAATCCTATTAAAACTTGTTTGAAAACATGGATACATAGAGGATATATACTGAAGCTGGTTCCATTTAGGCAAGTTGTTCTAGAGAAGTAGACGTTTGAAGTTGTGAGATGTAGTCCAAAATATGGAATATTTTTTTTCAGTGAGATGTAATGGAAAGTTTGTTATTAAGTTGAAGGTATACTGATATTTAGTCACGTATAGTTCATTTAATTTTAATTACATTAAAACGTTTGGTTTTGGCACATACCTTCTGGTACCTTCTGGTATTACTTTTCTCCAAAATGTTTTAATTTCTCACCAGAGAGAAGGGAAATGTAGTTTCTTAATAGGCAGATTCACCCTATTCAAACCACAATGTGGTGTTTAAGACAACAATGACCACAATCCTTTGCACAAGCTGTCCCTTTTGAAGTGTGGGAGATCAGTGTCGACAGAAGAAACAGGTAGCTAGCTACATTCTGTGCCAAACCAAACTGCTTACATGGATCTGGTTTAACATCTCCGTTCAAATGGACACATTCTCCTAAGGTAAGGAATATATTTGCAAACAGTTACAGTGTTGTTATCATGTGTCAGCTGGTAAGTTAGTTTTGATATACATTTTAGCATTACCTTTGCTAATGCTAAAGCTAGTCAAAATAATGAAATGTGTCTGGCTACGTAGGGATTGTAGAACTAACTAACTACTTGGCTCCTTAATTACGACCTAGCTTTACTATAGTCTTATCCATTTTACAACATATTTACAATAATGTGTGGTTCTGCACGTACTGCATGAGTGGAGGCAAATAATAATAACTTTATTTGTATAGCCCTTCTCTAGCCCAAAGCAAAAAGCGCTTCACACAGCAGTAAAACAGCCAAAGTAGGTAATAAGATGATAGCAGCTGCCTCATATACATGTAATGAACCTGTATTTTTGTCACTGCAGTTACATTCTACTTTTCTACAAATGTTCTTAAGGTTACATAAATTCTCATCATTCCAAGGATATACTTTAAAAGAAGGCCTTGACCTAGATTAAAAAGGATCAGTTTCATCAAGAATACTCTGGCATACACTGTTGAAAGTATATATTGATTCAACAGTAGTATGTGGCCTCTTAAGTTTTCACTTTGACTAGTGGAAGTAGCAGAACACTTACCACTATGAGCAAGTAAATACACTAAAAGTAGCCAGTTAGATGCTGTTGCAGCAAGCTGAATACGAGCAAGCAAAGGGAGAGGAGAGAATTCATGTTCTATGTTATTTTCTACCAGCGGTAGCTTGGTAGTAAATGTTGACTAAAAATATTTTCCCACATGTAATTTGTGAAATAAGTTGAGTATCATGTAGTTGTGTTTTATAAATAGTATTCTTTTTATAACAAACTAGCTATCAAAGTAAAATATATCTAGCCAAAACTCAGCAAGATCTACTGACATATTCAGTCTCAAGTTTGGTTTCTACTGCATTATGGAATTGTTACTGTACACGCTAGTTTACTATTACATGACCAAATCCAGACATTGCCTATAGTTTTGCATATTATCATTTATCTACCATCGTATGGTAGATAAGCATAAAGGACTGTAGTATTTTTCTGCAAGTCAGATAATGTCATTCTAGGTAGACTACAACCCATTGTTTTATACTGCTATGGATTTATGAAACAAGGCAACTAATTTAACTAGATATTTCATTTCATATTGTTTACCTAGGAAGAGATGAATGAAAACTAAGGTGAGGACAATTGCTTACTGGTGTATGCAGAGGAACGGGTCACTGACAGCTATGGTAAGCTCAGACTCATAGCAGATTAGGATATTGATAAATGGTACCAGAAAGGCTTTGGCTGATTCATACTATTAGGCCTACATTTTTTAAATCTTTCTTGTAAAGGGTGGACATGGAGGGACTTGCTTGACTGGACAATGAGTTACTGAGGCTGCAGGAGGGGCTATCCCATCCTCACAGGACAAACCATCCTAATTCAGTCAAGCGCAATAATATAAGACAGGGTAACAGGGCAAAAACTCAGGCACGTGCTGGAATCTGGTGTAGCTGTCTAAAACTCCCAACTCAAGACCGCACATTCCCCCTGATGACGGTTTTCAAGCCCCTGCATGGCCGACTGTCTGCCCTTCATCCATCTCCCTAGTCTCTTTCTTACGGTCCTGGCAATAAAAGAATATAAAATACCTCCAAACATCTTCTCAAGAACATCTTCTCAAACTCAAATAGACACAGGACAGACAGGCAGATAATCAAGATTTTGATATCCTGGTTTCTGTTTCTGCTGTCCTGACACCACTTTGGAGTTTGACCCAATCCAAGGAATCTCTAGTACACAATTTAGGACCTTTTATTATCACTGATTCATGTGTTTGATAAAATAACCGCAAGTCATTGATTGTGGTCAGCTGTTACCACCTCCACCATATCCATGCAACTGATCGTGTACGGATCATGTAAAGGATTTGGCAATAAACAAATTGCACTCACAAAACCGTTAAAAACAACTATACTGCTCTATACTTTGCTCTATACTTGCAGGCCTATTATTTACTTAACTTCGGTAGCAACAATAAGACCACATTAGTGATTTGTCAGTAACAATAAGACCTCCGGTTTTTGTATTTTACCTTCAAAATAAATGTATGCAGTGAAATGTTATGTACATTTGGCAGCAACAATATGACTTCCGATTTTCATATGTTGCCTTCATAATAAAGGTCTGTGGTGTGTCTATTGTTTGTATTGTGTAGGCAACATTTTCAAAGGCAAAACTATGTGAGGGAAATTATAAGTGAAACAAAATTACTATTTCAATAATACTTTACATAAGTTAAAGAATAATATAAGGTGGAGCACACTGAGAAATGGTTAGACAGGGCTCAATATTAACATTTTTTGCCACTGGCCAGTGGAGCCAGTGGGTTTGAAACATACTGGCCCGAAAAACATTTTTACTGTCCCTCCTTCCAAAAGTTGTAATTTATCAGTGTTACAACATAGAACCAAATACTTTTGTTACTTAACATGACTAATTATTTATGAAATGCAGCCTGGATATATCTTTTTTTGTTTTTTTAAATAAAAGATATATATTTTTATATTTCTTTCATAACATTTCTAATATAAAAATGAATAAAAATATAAGTCAAAAAAGCATTTGACTTTCAAACACAACACTGACTTTCAAACAAAACACTAAATCATTCACCCCAGGGAACAAGGCGACCGGCTGGTCCGTCAGTTACTAGGTTTGCGGTTGTTATGTCGTGCAATCACCCAATGGGCATCTGCATTTAAATTCCTGATACAACCAAGGGCCTTGAAGACGGATTGTCAGTCACCCGCTTGGCTGTCATGCTGACCAGGTGCTGTTTGCTATTGGCATGGCTGGTCAGGGATTGTTTGCGAAAGTTGTCAGTGCCTGTAAAAAGACCCACATTTGTCTGCTCTAGCTGGGAACTTAGGACAGACGACAGTGCATCTGAGTTCCACTGACGTCAAAACAGGTAAATAATTTTTTGCACTGAGGTAAAAATGTTCGCTTTCGTTTGAGCTCGTAGTTATCCTTCACTGCCTTCTTCAGTTGAGTGACTTGCGTTTTCAAATGTTTTATTGAAAAACATTTCCAGACAGCCATGCATCACATCACTGCTCAACTCTTGACTGGTCAACAGCGCGCGAAAGGAGCTGCAAGGTAGTTTTGTGCTTGTGCCAGATTACGAAACAACTGGAGGATGTCGAGTTTATAATGCAATTATTATTTTACAGTCTCTAATTTTTTTTGTGGTGGTCCGATCAGGACAGTGACTTGCTAGTTTGATTAGTCCCGACATGACTTTTTACTAGCCCGGGGCCATTGGGCCATCGTTACTGGCCCGGGGCCATTGGGCCATCTTCACTCCTAAACTTATCAATTGCACCTTTAAATTGTAGACATGGCAGTTAAATTTAAAAACAAAATCTGAGTTGTAATTTAACAACAACACATGGGCATGTAGACTATATGGCCATGCCCTACCAAAGTGAACATTTTTACAGTAAGAGTAGGGAGGGTATTTTCCAAATAAATGAAAATCTGGAAAGGTATTGGTTTTAGTCTTTTGATCATCAAAATAAACCATTCTAAGATTGTTTGCTCAATCATTGATGTTAATACACATACTTAAGTAAACATACCTTTGAAAATGATAATGATTATCTGTTTTGACCACATCATTATCTTACAACAAGCAAAATTTGAATTCATTAATATGCTCTGCACTGGGTAAGTATAACTATATATAACTGAACTTCCATTCAGTTATATTTACTATACAATTAGGCTACATTTATTACATTCTGAAAAATTCTAACAACTTCCTAGTTACATTGTTTGGTGCTTAAGGTGTTGTACTGCTCTGATATAGTATCAGACTTTTGAAGTATCCATATCCATCTGATGCAGAAAATTGTATTATAATACTAATTGAGGTAAATGTCCTGAAAACTATTGCAATGTAACATGCAAGTTAATTCAGTTTGGCCGAACAGTGGCGGCATAATAGCCATTACACAATATCTTTTGTTCTTTTTCACTCAGTGAGATTACATTTGATACACATGATCAGGGTTGTGATTTTACTTTGTGTGAATGATGCTTCAAGTTGGCCACATCGGGGCACTATAGGAAATGAAAAACCATAGATGTCGTATTGCATGCAACAATGGATGGATTGAGAAAATGTGCATTCTGGCTAGTAGTAGCTTCAATGCTGAAACCTGCTAAATGCTGCTTGCAGCTTTAATATGTATTTGAATTTATCCTAACACCTTTAGCTTCCTTAAATGTGAAGAGTATGACTTGCTGTAATGTTTGGACAGCTCTAGATTTTTACAGTTTGACATTGTCAGTTTGTCTACTGTATTTTCACAGGCTTTGGCTAGTTTGCTGAAAGAGCTCTCGGCTGAAGAGATGCTGCAGTTTGCCAGGGCAACTGAGGACATGATGTCTGATATGGAGACTGACCCCGGTGGATTTTTGGTTTCCTCTCTGAACTGGCACTCTGCTGAGTTTGAGTACCTGATCAAATCAGCTGATGAATGAAGGAGAGTCAAAAGCTCTTATGGGGAGAACGAAAACCGTTCCCCTCGTCCATGACCACCACAGCCCTATCCGGGACACCTGATTGCTCAGAACATTTAAAGAGAAGAGATGCTGTGGTTTACCAGGCCAACTGAGGACATGATGTCTGATGTGGAAACTGGATTTTTGGTTTCCTGATCAAATTAGCTCACCAGCGAAGGACACTTGAACTGGACTGACTTTGTGCACACACACACACAAACAAACTCAAGTCTCAGTTGCTGCTACCAGTTTCTCCACTTTACTTTGCTCACATTGATGTGAGGTTAGTATTGCGTAAAGGTTTTATTCACTTTGACTATTTATTTTCTACTATCACTTTGCTGTGTGGGAACCTGCAAGCAAGAATTTTCAATTAGAACTTGACTGTTTGCATTATCTTTAGTCACAATACTGTTTTTAGTAATGTGTCCTAACATTTATTTGATTTGTATTAATATAGGTAACATATTTTCCTGCTACCCTGTTAAATTGTTTTAAATACATTGGCGGCCAAAAGTTTGGAATAATGTACAGATTTGCTGTTTCGAAAGGAAATCGGTTCTTTTATTCACCAAAGTGACATTCAGCTGATCACAAAGGATAGTCAGGACATTACTGATGTAAAAAACAGCACCATCACTATTTGAAAAATACATTTTTGATCAAATCTAGACAGGCTCCATTTCCAACAGCCATCACTCAACACCTTATCCTTAGTAATTATGCCTAATTTTTGGACTCTGGCTGAAACTCAACTCCCGTACCTACTGCCAGTTTCTGGAAGATACTTCTTCAAGCAGCGGTACAGGAAGAAGTCCTCAGCATTCAAGAAGGCCATGTTCTTTATGCAGGACAATGCTCCATCACATGCATCCAAGTACTCAACCGCTTGGCTAGCAAGCAAGGGCCTCAAAGATGCCTGAATAATGACCTGGCCCCCTTCCTTACCTGAATTAAATCCTATTGAGAACTTGTGGACCCTTCTCAAACGTGAGATTTACAGTCAGGGAAGACAATACACCTCTTTGAACAGCATTTGGGAGGCTGTGGTTGCTGCTTCAGCGAAAGTTGATCGTGAACAGATCAAGAAACTGACAGACTGGGTCAGACAGGTGTCAAATTAGAAGGTATGTTTGTGGATAAAATGGGGAACATAAGTATAATAATAAATATCTTACAAAACATACTAAATGGATCCTACAATTGCCATGAATTGCCATGTTGTTTTTGTATCATTGAATTGCTGTGCTATTTATTGGGCTACTGACTTGCCATGCTACTTATTGGGCCATGACACCGCTATGCTATATATTGGGCCATTTAATTGCTATGTCCTTTGGTTGCTGTGAAATTAGATTGGTTAGATTGGTTAGCTACCCTTGTGGGTATATTTTGGGGAAGCGGGTAATGACCAAAATACCTATTATCTCCTACCATACTATCAATGCTCCACCTAAAAAGAATAATTAAATAAATGTGTAAACCAAAACTTTCAGTCTGGTGATTGTGCTCCCTAGAGATCCGAGCCTAGAGGGGTTAAGAAACATACCCTAAACGACCCATTATTCCAAACTTTTGGCCACCAGGGTAACATCCAGTAGAAATGTTCACTCTTGGAGCCCACGCTATCCAAACCAGTTTTAAAATACAAACACTTTCATGACCTCCAAGGTGGTATGACATGATCAGGAGATATGGCCTCAAGAGAGTAACTAAACTGTAATAACCTTAGAATTTTTCACCTGACAGCCAGAAGTGCTTCATAGGCCTACATTTTAACTAGCCTGCAACAATAAAATAGTGTGGTGACTGAGAGAACTGAAAGTTTTTTCAGTTATAAAAATGCCCAGTGAACTCTGGATGTATTGTTCCTCTTGAGTTTTAGGAATAGCAAGATTGTTCACAGGGAGTCATTTAGAAATAAAGATACTGTGTAAACCTTGTGCTGAAATAAACTCCATTGTTATATGTTGTAGCTTCAAAATAATGAAAAGTTAATGTTGATCATATGGACTCAGTCCTTTCATTCATAACACCATCTAAGGCTGATGGTTAAATTTCCATATCCTGTAATATATACCCCTTACCCCATAGTTTCAATCAATCAAATGTATTTCAAAAAGCCCTTTTCACATCAGCATTTTACAAATACTCAGTCTGAAACCCTGAAGAGCAAGAAACAATTGAAATACTTTCAGTTTCAATTCTGAAATAATCCAAAGATATGCACCCAATAAAATCTGTAATTTTTGTTGTGTCTATCATTTTTCATAAGCTTTATTTGTGGATTAAAGCATTAGCCAACCTGAGTGTAATGTCCCTTTCAGTGCTAGGTATTCTGAAGGTTGTATAATCTATGTAAAAAAATAACTAAGTATTGATAAATTATATTTACCATTACAAAAGTTGGTTCCATCACCAGTATATCCGTGATTGCAGTAGCAGGCATTGGACCCATTCATGGCTTTACATGAAGCAAGTCGATGACATGTATCACAAATGTTTGAATATGTGCCCATAACACTGGAAAGCCATGCTATGAGTAAAAAAAAGAAATACATTTTCTTTGATTAACAAAAATCATAATAATTTCTATGGAATTACATTGGAATATAGAATAATCATTGGCACCATGAACTATGGTTTCCACTTAAAGTTATATATAATTATATACTATTGTTAATTATAATCTTTACATGAAGTGGTCACAACAAGTTGAAAATCAAGTATTTGTATGAAATCCATGCTACAGTACATAGTTGTGACAAATGAACAGATGGACTCACTTACCTGCTAAAAGTACAAGTTTCATCGGGGACTTAAGCAAAGACTCCATATTTGCGCTGGGACAAAAATACTTTCAGTCAAAACTCTGTGGCTAGTGACGTTGTCCATTTCCTTGCATCACTTTTCCTGTTTCTCTAAACCTTGCCCTTCCTGTTCTGATCTTTAATCAGCTTCCACAAGCATCATACTTGGGACATGCCACCATCCTATGACAATGGAATCCAATCAAGAGCATAAGACTAGAAAGTAGAATAACTTTCACAGTAGAAAGTTATTTGCTTACACACAGATATTGTACATGTAGTAGTATAGTGTATAAATAGTTACTAATTCTGATTGCAAATGTTTTTTTCAACTCCATCTCAATACTAACTGTTCAATATAAGAAGTAATTATATTGTGCCTCTGTGCAAAAATGCAGTTCTTCTCAACAGAAACACAATGTATAAACAATAGTTTCAATGACTCTTTACCCTTTTACATTTAATTCATTAAATAAACATATTCCCGATGGCTTCCCATATATTTTATATACACTGCGTGCACAATTATTAGGCAAGTGAGTATTCTGATCGTATAATTATTTCTATGCACATTTTCCAACTCCAAACTATATAAACTTGAATGCTCATTGGATTGAATCATTTTCAGGTAAAATTTATTGGTGTAATGAGGGAGGGTATGGCAACAGTGAATAACACCTATTATCAAGGTGTGCATAATTATTAGGCAGCTTCATGACCTCAGGTAAAATGGGCCAAAAAAGAGTATTTAACTGACACTGAAAAGTCAAACATTTTAAAATGCTTTTCAGACAGATGCAACACTCTTGAAATAGCTAAACTACTGAGGCGTGACCACTGGACAATCAAAGGTTTTGTTGCGAATAATCAACTGGGGTGCAAAAAACGCATGGAGAAGAAAAGACACAAATTAACTGCAAAGGACTTGAGAAGAGTTAAACATGAAGCTACCAGGAACACATTATCCTCCAGTGCCATCATTTTCCAGAACTGCAACCTACCTGGAGTGTCCAGAAATACAAGGTATCAAGTGCTCAGAGACATGGCCAAGGTGACATGACCACCACTGAGATTTGAAATGTACTGTATAGATTGGGCAAAGAAATACCTGAAGACAGATTTTTCAAAGGTTTTATGGACAGATGAAATGAGAGTGACTCTTGATGGACCCGATGAATGGCTCCGTGGCTGGATCACTAATGGACACAAGGCACCACTTCAGTCAGGCTCCAGCCAGGTGGAGGAGGGGTACTGGTATGGGGTGCTATCATTAAGGATGAGGTAGTTGGACCTTTTCGGGTTGAAGATGGACTGAAACCTAACTCCCAAACCTACTGCCAGTTTCTGGAAGATATTTTCTTCAAACAGTGATGCAGGAAGAAGTCCTCAGCATTCAAGAAGGCCATAATCTTCATGCAGGACAATGCTCCATCACATGCATCCAAGTACTCCACTGCTTGGCTAGTCAGCAAGGGCCACAAAGATGCCCGAATAATGACCTGGCCCCCTTCCTCTCCTGACTTAAATTCTATTGAGAATTGGTGGTCCCTTCTCAAACGTGAAAGAAAGAACAGTGTTGCATGGAAAAATGTCCCAAAGACAAATATGTGTGGAAAAAATGTTCTACACATTTATATTTGGTAGCCATCAATGTTGCTGCAATAACAGCTTGGGGTATATTTTTAACATTTTTGCTTACAGTGTCTAGTGATTTTTGCCCATTCTGCTTTGGGAGTCCCTCCTGATGAAATGCCTACCAACAGAATGATGCTGCCACCACACTGTAGGGATGGTGTGTCTTGAAGCATGGGCTGTGTTAGGTGTGCACATTACAGAGGGCTTTGAGATTTGGCATGCTTTGAATTGGTAGTTTTTGAGAAATGACTTCTTTCTTGCCGCCCTCCAATACAGGCCAGTTTAATGTAGAGCTGTTGTTATGGTTGACTGGGGCACCATTACTCCACTCCCAGCCACTGAACTCTAGCTCCTTTAAAGTGATTTTCTCTGTAGTTTGTCTCACAAGTGACTTTCATGTTTGAGCAATGAATTTCGAGGGAAGGACTTCTCTTGGCAGTGCCTGGGGGTGGGATTTAGCTTCCTCTTCATGATTAGTTATCAATCAATCAATCAAATTTATTTATAAAGCCCTTTTTACATCAGCAGTTGTCACAAAGTGCTTTTACAAAACACCAGACCTTAAACCCCAAGGAGCAAACAACAGTAGTGTTGAATTTTTCAGTGGCTAGGAAAAACTCCCTAAGAAGGCCGAAATTTAGGAAGAAACCTAGAGAGGACCCAGGCTCAGAGGGGTGACCAGTCCTCTTCTGGCTGTGCCGGATGAACATATTACGAGTACAAATTGTAATAATTAATAAATGCATGTGGGCTGAGTCCAGAGTCTATTTAAACCTAGTCCAGGTCGGAAGCATGACCAGATGGACAAGGACAGGGACAACACAGGGGAGGGGGGAGGTGTCAGTACAGTGGCAGCTGAAATCGTCAGGTATCGTCTTGATCTGCAACACAACCAGGAGGACTTTGGACAGGGACAGCAACGGGTCTTACAAGCTTGTTACTCCTCAGTTGTGGGCCAAGACCTCATGTCATCCTAAGTTTAAAAAAATTTAGAAAATGCATTCCTTAGATCTACAGGGATTTATAGTGGAGAAGGAGAACTGACCTTACTCCCCCAGCACAATAATATAGCAGCATAAGACCTTGGGGCTAAGACAGGGGGGTCCAGTGACACTGTGGCCCTATCCGGGGGAATCCAGTTCCACCACCTTGAATGTTTGGCCTTGTTACAGACACACAAGGTGACACACACAAGTGAAAATGGCAATTAAAAGTTAATTACCCACACCTGTGGCTTTTTAAATTGCAATTAATGTCTGTGTATAAATAGTCAATGAGTTTGTTAGTCACACATGGATGCACTGAGCAGGCTAGATACTGAGCCATGGATCAGAAAAGAACTGGCAAAAGACCTGCGTAACAAGGTAATGGAACTTTATCACTGATGCTAAAGGGGGCAATACACAGTATTAAGAACTAAGAGTATGCAGACTTTGAACAGGGGTCAGTTCATTTTTTTCTTTGTTGCCATGTTTTGTTTTATGATTGTGCCATTCTGTTATGACCTACAGTTGAATGTGAATCCCGAAAGAAATAAAAGACTTGTTCTGCCTGCTCACTCATGTTTTCTATACAAATGGTACATATATTATCAATTCTCCAAGGGTATGCAAAATGGCCAAATGTGTGGACACCTCGACTTATTATTGAGTTCAGGTGTTTCAGCCACACCCATTGCTCACAGGTGCAAAACATTCAGCACATAGTCAGGTGCTGAAATCTCTATAGACAAACATTGGTAGTACAATGGGTCATACTGAAGAGCTCAGTGACTTTAAACATGGCAATCTCATAGGATGCCACCTATGCCACAAGTCAGTTGGTGAAATTTCTCCCCTACTAGATCTGCCCCAATCAACTGTAAGTAATATAATTGTGAAATTGGGAAACGTCTAGGAGCAACAACAGCCCAGCCACAAAGTGGTAGACCACACAAACCGCCAAGTGCTCAAGTGCATAAAATCACCTATCATCTGTTGCATCACTCAACACCAAACTGCTTCTGTAAGCAACATCAGCACATGAACTACGTGTTGGGAGCTTCACAAAATGGGTTTCCATGGCCAAACAGCTGTATGCAAGCCTCACATCAACATGTGCAATGCCAAGCGTTGGCCTATGAGACGGCAGCAGTGTGAACAGACCATAGCCTGGGTGGCTGTAGTCTTTGATGAATGATGATGTGATGCTTTCCTAAGGCATCATGTATGGTAGATGCCTTGCATGGAGGGGAGAGGGCAGCCAATAATGCGCTCTGCAGACTTCACCACCCTCTGGAGGGACTTATGAGCTGCAGTGGAGCAGCTACCACACCAGGCAGTAATGCAGCCTGAGAGGATGCTCTCAATGGTCCACATGTAGAAGTTACTTTTGTCAATAGTGTTTTTTGCTGTAATACAGGGCTCAACTGTAAAGGAGCCCAAGGTCTCAGTATGTTTTCCCTGTATAAATCTCAAGATATCTCTATTTATTCTCAAACAAATTATCTGTTGTTTCGGGGCTTGTTAGGCTTTTAGCAATTTATCTATCATTGACGTCTGCTTAGAATATGAAATTGTGCCTTTCTTGTAAATACACTGCTCAAAAAAATTAAGAGAGCACTAAAATCACACATCGGGTCTCGATGAACAAAATATATTAAAGATCAAAATCTTTAGTGTACATTGTGTAATTCATTGAGAACTAAATGACATAACAATGGTCAGTGGAAACCAAAACACCAGCTGAACTGACTGGGCTGGATTCAAACTCACACCGAAAATCTAAGTAAACAATTGAAATCACAGGCTCCTGATGAGACGGCGGATGGTGTCCAGGGGGATCTACTCCCCAACCTGGATCAGGGCATCAGTGTGCTCCTGGACAGTCTGTGGCGCTACTTGGCGACGTTGGATGCACCGATACATAATGTCCCAGAGATTCTCAATTAGATTCAGGTCTGGGGAGCGTGAGGGCCAATCAATAACATCAATGCCTTCGTCATCCAGGAACTGCCTACACACTCTGGCCACATGAGGCCAGGCATTGTCCTGCACCAGGAGGAACCCAGGGCCCCCTGCACCAGCGTAAAGTCTGATGATGGGCCTGAGGATTTCATTTCGGTGCCTAACAGCAGTCATGGTACCGTTCGCTAGCACGTGGAGGTCCAAGGATATGTCTCTCCAGACCGTCATTGACCCACCACCAAACCGGTCGTGCTGGATGATGTTGTGGGCAGCATAACATTCACCACGGCATCTCCAGACTCTTTCATGTCTGTCTTGTGCTCAGTGTGCACTTGCTCTCATCTGGGAAGAGAACAGAGCGCCAATGGCGGACCTGCCAATTCTGGTGTTCTCTGCAGATGCCAATCGAGCTGCACGGTGCTGGGCTGTGAGCACAGGTCCCACTAAAGGATGTCGGGCCCTCATGCCACCCTCATGGAATCTGTTTCTGACAGTTTGGTCAGAAACATGCACAACATTAGCCTGCTGGAGGTCATTTTGTAGGGCTTTGGCAGTGCTTCTCCTGTTCCTCCTCACACAAAGGATCTGCCGGTCCTGCTGCTGGGTTGATGCCCTTCTACGGCCGTCCAGCTCTCCTTGTGCAACGGCCTGTCTCCTGGTATCTCTTCCATGCTCTTGAGACTGTATTGGGAGACACAGCAAACCTTCTTGCGACGGGACGTACGGATGTGCCATCCTGGAGGAGCTGGACTGCCTGTGCAATCTGAATGGGCTGCAGGTACCGCCTCATGCTCCCAGTAGTGACACTAGCAAGTTGCAAAACTAGAGAAGAACCAGTCAGCAAGGATGTGGCCACCACCTCCAAAACCATTCCCTTTTTTGGGGGTTGTCTTGCTGTTGCGTCTCCAGTGCACCTGTTGTCACTTTCATTTGCTCCAAAACATGACATTGAATCATAATCGCTTATGCTTCCTAACTGGACAGATTAGCATGTGGAGTTCTTTAAATAACCTGATAGGTATCCAATAGCTAAACTTGATATTAATTAGTGTCTATGATCTTGTCTCTTCATTTTACCTACCAACAAGAGCCAAATGGCCCAGTTTTCCAATATCGCTTTTACACAGGGATTTTCCTGCATATAAAACTCAAAGGCGGCCGCCTTCCCAAAATCTGTGTGTTGGCATGGTAAAACATCATTTTGCGTTCATAATATTTATGCCAATCGAGCTGGCATAAATAGCCTACCAGCGATATACTGCAGCGAATGAGGAAACTTTTTTCATATTGGCAGTGTTGCCAGATGGGTGGGTTTCCCCCACAGTTGGGCTATTTTATATGGGCCTGGGTGGGTCGATTTACAGATAGGATTGTATATAAGAATTAGCGTTTGTGCGGATTTCACAGTTTACTGTCAATGAACTTGCATACAGGACCTTACCGGTCCTGACGTCGCGGAGATGAGTAACGTCGGAAAAACAAGTGGAACCTAGTTTTCTTTTACACCAAAGCATGTCAAAATATTTAAATAGAACTTAATAACGCCTAAACTACATCCAACCCGCATTGCATTTGTTAACGTTTCTGATGACGTTTAGTAGAATCACTGATTTTTTTCAATAGAGTTTGCGAGACAGACAAAGATGAATTGCGAAAAGAAGATTTGATTGGGGTATGTAGGCTACTGTCCCCAACAACATTTTATATGCAATATACAGAGTAAAAATATACAATTAACATATATCTGTATCGTCACTAACGATATAGATATATGAACGTGAAGACACTGGATAAGCGCAAGCAGCATAGCCAAATAGTCTACCGCTGAAGGAAGTCGAGAGGGGTATAAATGGTGTGGCGTCAAGGCAAGGATGGAGGAAACAACTATGCAACAAAGCTGTAAAATATAGGCCTACAGCTCTGATACTTATTTAATGCAAGTCAAATTAACAAGAACATAGTATAACAACAAAAATATGATCAGTAACAAGATTTTATCAGGTAGAATTTGTGATATTTACGCGAATATTATTGTTAAAGAAACACAGCCGTCCGCGGCCACTAGAGCATTCTAAAGGAAGCCTGTCGACGGCCGCTATTGGTTCTAAAGGGTTATTAAAGAACTTTTAAAGATTATGGTCCAAAGATCCTTCATAACAAATGGCATGTCAATCCATTCAATGGTCTCGGAAGAGATGGAGATGTTTGTGTTTTTTTTTACTACAAAGTAACACAAAACATAGGTGATATTTATAGTGCCCCCTTCAGATCTTTCTGTACATGACATCTTTTTTCCATTCCTGGCACTGATGTTTATGGCCATATTCAATTTCGTAGCTCAAATGTTATGATTGGGGATAGGCATGGGACGATAGACGATTTTAGTACTAATCGCGATGGAAAATACTCAATTATGAAATCGTGGAGAAATTCCATAATCGGGATAATCGTAAATCGGGATAATTCTCACGAGTGACTTGAAAAAGTTCTGCCAGTCGCTGAAGTTTCCCTGACTGAAACAATGTTGAGCTCAAACAAACCAATGATATCCTAGACGACATGCAGCTACAATGCATGCAGAAAAAAAATGTTAACAAATTGCAAATTGTAGAAAATATGAATAGGATATACATTATACACATCTCTTTCGATTTTCTAAATATAATTTTGTTTATATCGTAGGCTAATTGTTAACGCTTTCTTACTGAAAATGACAAGAGAAGACAAACAGAATATCATATGTGCGGGCCATAATAACATTGTCGATCTGCATGATCTGCACAATACATGATGCGCGCAACATAACGGGGAGCTGTTATAATGAATTGTACGGTACAATGAAATGCAGTTAGCATCTAACAGGAAGTGCGAATAGAAGAGGGCAGAAAATGTACTTGTATTAAGTATAATGTATGTTACAGATACATATGTGCCATACATATGTATCTGTATATGTATCTGTGACATACATATGTGCAATGTATAGATGGGCAATGAAGGCAAATGCAGTACAAATGGCAATTCTAATTTCCACTAAAAGTAGTTTATGTGGGTTATATTCTGTCACTTTGGTGGGAGGGGCTTCGAGATTGATTTGACAGGTGGGCGTGACATCCGGTTTGCTGGGTGGGACTTCTTGTGTGACGTGTGTTAGGGCAGGACATCCGGAATAACGTATGCATGTCCGGTAATTTATGATTGCATTGATGTGTTCATGTTTGATGTTTTAGAACGATTGATAAACAATTCAGACAAGTGTTATAACAGGTGCGATATGTTTGATGCTTATCAAATGTGTCTTAGGGTTCCGGGAAGGTTAAATTCCCAGGCAATAAATACGTGTTATATCAGCAGCAAGATGTTTGGTGTTTAACAAAAGGGCGCCACAGGGTTCAGCAGTGCTAAATTCGCCGGCATTTTATGTTCCGATAAGTGCTACAACAGATGTCCTAGAACCGGTGGGTGTTAACCTTCCATGTTTTACAATGTGTGTGTATGGTGTTTATACATGGTGTTTTTCCTCAAGCACAGAATTACTACATGTGGGAAACTTGCTTTTTTGTGTAAGATATAAAGAAGGGGTCAGGACTTACGATTTTGGAGAGTTTCTGCCCATTTTTATTTTAACAAGAGATGGGCCTTAAGATCAAGTCTGCCAATATTAATGGTCCCTAAATAACCACTAGTACAAACTGTAGCATATGCAGGTTGAAAAACACCCCGTGTTTCACACAAGGTTTGTAATCCGCCAAAGCACAACAGTAACCACACAACGCATGAGCAATGCTATTATTCTAAAGTAATAAAAAACGCCTGGGTCGACCACACATTATGACTAGGTTGATTGTATTGTGGTTGGGTTTAAAATATTGTTAAAAATAAAAACGATGATTTTGGTACATGTGTATGTATGAGCAATGATGATTTGTGAAATAAAAATGGGTGTTTTAAGTCAGCATCAACTTTTAAGTTGCATTATATGGCAAAACGTTACAAACGTATCCAGAAGGTAGAGTATAAATTTGCATGAACAATACTGATTCGTTGACAGGTCAAGATATGTTATTACAGGTAAACAAAACATTTGTAAATGCGTATTATGAAATTGTACAACGGGGGGTTAACGCAAGATTGTTTTCTTCACATTGGTAGAAATGTGAAGACCAATGACAAGTTAAGAGGTGTAACCATTTTATGGTTTCCGGGTTGTGTTGTCTTATTAAATCCCCGGCTACCACGGAAGACAGCTGTTGTTCCAGCGCGGAGTAGGCCGTTTACATAGTAAGTACACGTTATTTTATTTGAAAGAATTGATTTGAATTGTGTTGCAATTATAAACGCTAACAAACGACACATCTGAACTTTTTATGAATGTATAAAACAATTACATGTTGGTGCAATAAAAGTGCTTATATCTGTCTTTCATATTGTCTGTTTTATATCTCTGGTTTAGTTTGAAGGGAATAAACCCCGCTGTGTTTGGAAAACACATTTTTGGACCTTCTAATCTTAGTAAGTAGACTTTTAACATGATTAATAATCATGATTGACGCGCGGGCGTGTCAACTGAAAATATTTTTGCTCACTGCTCCGTAACCGTAGAAGTTAGATGCTTCATTCTTCGTCCACATTAATAGGGTTATTTTTCTGCAAATAACAACGTCTCATTTGTGTACTTTCGTCAACCAGAAGCCCCACAATCGCGATCAGAAAATTTCTATTTGAGGCGTCCAGGTCACACATTTTTATTTATTTCTCCAGAACTGTAGAAGTTAGAGGCTTCATTTCTTTTCTACGGGAACAAAGACATTCCGCTGCAAATAACAACGTCTCGTTTGTATACTTTTGTAAACCAGAAGCCCCGCAATCGTGATCACAAATATTGATCACCTATAGTCCTTCAGGATTTCAGCAGCAGCCCTAACTAATTATACTTGATATTTTTCTGTTGTTTAGAAGTCTACAATACATAAACCAATCCAATGCGAAGTCTATCCATGTCAC
>JACXGI010003034.1:32686-66861 GCA_016801175.1 Esox masquinongy | reverse complement strand
ATCACAAATAAAGTTCAGCTGTTCTAGTAGGATTTTCCTGACATTTTCTTAGTTGCATCTCAGAGCAAAAGCCATGGTCCGCAGAGAGCTTCCAAAGCATCAGAGGGATCTCATTGTTGAAAGATATCAGTCAGGAGAAGGGAAAATATGGCACAACAGAGACATTACCAAGAACTGGACGTCCCTCCAAAATTGATGAAAAGATGAGAAGAAAACTGGTCAGGGAGGCTTCCAAGAGGCCTACAGCAACATTAAAGGAACTGCAGGAATTTCTGGCAAGTACTGGCTGTGTGCAACATGTGACAACAATCTCCCGTATTCTTCATATGAATGGGCTATGGGGTAGGGTGGCAAGACGGAAGCCTTTTCTTACAAAGAAAAACATCCAAGCCTGGCTGAAGTTTGCAAAAACAAACATCAAGTCCCCCAAAAGCACGTGGGAAAATGTGTTATAGTCTGATGAAACCAAGGTTGAACATTTTGGCCATAATTCCAAAAGGTATGTTTGGCGCAAAAACAACACTGCACATCACCCAAAGAACACCATACCCACAGTGAAGCATGGTGGTGGCAGCATCATGCTTTGAGGCTGTTTTCCTTCAGCTGGAACCGGGGCCTTAGTCAGAGTGGAGGGAATTATGAACAGTTCCAAATACCAGGCAATTTTGGCACAAAACCTTCAGGCGTCCGTTAGAAAGCTGAAGATGAAGAGGAAGTTCACTTTTCAGCACGACAACGACCCAAAGCCCACATCCAAATCCACAAAAGCATGGCTTCACCAGAAGAAGATTAGCGTTTTGGAATGGCCCAGCCAGAGCCCAGTCCTAAATCCAATTGAACATCTGTGGGGTGATCTGAAGAGTGGTGTGCACAGTAGATGTCCTCGCAATCTGACAGATTTGGAGCGCTTTTGCAAAGAAAAGTGGGTAAATATTGCCACGTCAAGATGTGACATGCTAATAGACTCCTACCCAAAAAGACTGAGTGCTGTAATAAAATCAAAAGGTGCTTCAACAAAGTATTAGTTTAAGGGTGTGCACACTTATGCAACCAGGTTATTGTGGGTTTTTTATTTTTCCCCCTCAAAGATTTCAGTTTGTTTTTCAATTGCATTGTTCACGTTTTAGGTCACATTAATGGTGGAAAAAGTTCTGACATGATTTATCTTTGCCTCATTCTTTTACATCACAAGAACCTGGCATTTTAACAGGGGTGTGTAGACTTTTTATATCCACTGTATGCCATGTGCACTAATGCACCCCCATACCATCACAGATGTTGGCTTTTGAACTGTGCGCTGATGGTCCCTTTCCTTTTTAGCGTGGCATCCATGTTTCCCAAAAATAATTTCAAATTTTGATTTGTCAGACCACAGGACAGTTTTCCACATCGCCTCAGTCCATCTTAAATGAGCTCGGGCCCAGAAAAGGCAGCAGCGTTTCTGGGCCTTGTTTATATCTGGTTTCTTCTTTGCATGGTAGAGTTTTAACTTGCATTTGTATATGCAGTGAAAAACTGTGTTCACAGACAGTTGTTTTGGGGTGTTTCTGAGCCCATGCAGTGATCTGAGCCCATACAGAATCATGTCTGCTTTTAATGCAGGGCTGCTTGATGGCCCAAAGATCACAACCATCCAATATTGGTTTCCGGTCCTTGTCCCTTGCATACATAGATTCTTCCTGATTCTCTGAATCTTTTAATGATATTATGCAGCGTAGATGATGAGATCCCCAAACTCTTTGCAATTTTACACTGAGAAACATTATTCTTAAATTGTTGCACTGTTTGCCCTGTAGTCTTTCACAGAGTGGTGAACCCCTCCCAACTTTATTTCTGAGGGACTCATCCTCTCTGGGATGCTCTATTTATACCCAATCATGTTACTCACCTGTTGCCAGTTTAGATTAGATTAAACTTTAGTGACATTGAACAGTGCAAGTACAGTACAATGAAATGCAGTTAGCATCTAACGAGAAGTGCAAATAGAGGGCAGAAAAGTTACAAGTATTTACAAGTATTAAGTATATGTACATTACAAGTGGAATGTGTAAATGTGCAATGAAGGCAAATGCAGTACAAATGGCAATACTAAATGTGCAATTAAGGCAAATAGAGGAGGGCAGAAAGTTCACAAGTTTTAGGTATTGTGAAGTGGGAAAATTTTTGTATGGGTGCAAAAGGCAATTTCTAAATGGCATTCTAGATGTGCCAACGAGGCAAATGAAGGAGTAATGTAGTAAGGTAGCATGAGCAACCGGGATGCAGAGATAGCAGCACTAATATCCTCAAGGCAGACGTGTGTGTAACAACTGTATAAATGCGAGCACAATGGCAATTATAAGTGTTGAAAATGTATATGTGCAAAGATGCAATTGAATGTACAAGGTGCATGTGCAACTGAAATGTAGGGATAGCAGCAGTGAGCTTCCTGAGGTAGACACGGACCTGCAACAACTGAAAAACTTCCATTATCAGGCTTTGCAAGGCAGTGTCAGGGAAGTACAAGGTACAAGTATTGCAACAAAGACCTGAGAGGTTGGGTTGGGTATGGTAAGTGATGAGTCACAGATTTCTCTGGGTCACAGAGTTTAGCAGGGTACACAGTTGATGGGAAGAAACTGTTCCTGAGTCTGCTGGTGTGGGACCGAAGTGACTTGTACCGCCTGCCTGACGGTGAACAGTTTGTAACATGGGTGTGAAGGGTCCCTGATGACCCTGCGCACCCTGTGCAGACACCACTTGCACTGGAGTTCTGCGATGGCAGGAAGCTGGGCACAAGTGATGTGCTGGGTGGTTTTCACCACTCGTTTTAGGGCCTTCCAGTCAGCTGTGGAGCAGCTGCTAAACCACACTGTGGCGCAGTTTGTCAGAATGCTCTTGATTGTGCAACGGAAAAGTTCACAAGGATCCTGGAGGACAGACGGGCTGTCTTCAGCCTCCTCAAAAAGTACAGGTGTGCTGCGCCTTTTTGACCAGAGCTAAGGTGTTGAGGGTCCAGGAGAGGTCCTCGGAGATGTGGACATCCAGAAATTTGAAGCTGGACACACGCTCCACCTCAGTACCATTGATGAGGACTGGGGCGTGACTACAGCCTTTAGGCTTCCTGTAATCCACAAAGAGTTCCTTGGTTTTCTTTGTGTTGATGGCCAGGTTGTTGTCAGCGCACCAATCTGCCAGGCGCATGACCTCTTCAGTGACTCATCACTGTCACTGATCAGGCTGTCACTGTCACTGTCACTGTCACTGATCGTCTGCAAACTTGACGATGGTGTTGGAGTTGTGTACAGGAACACAGTCGTGGGTGAAGTGGGAGTACAGGAGAGGGCTCAGCATGCAGCCTTGTGGAACACCAGTGTTCAGGATCAGGGTGGAGGAGGTGGGGTTGTCTAACCTGACAAACTGGGGTCTGTTGGTTAGGAAGTCCAGAGTCCAATTGCAGAGAGAGGGGCGGATCCCCAGGTCATGGAGTTTGTTGACCAGCCTAGAGGGGATGACAGTGTTGAATGCTGAGCTGAAGTCTATGAATAGCATTCTCACATAGGTGTTGGTTTTGTCCAGGTGGGTCAGGGCAGAATGTAGAGCCATGGAGATGGTGTCCTCTGTAGACATGTTTGACCAGTAGGCAAACTGGTAGGGATCCAGTGTTGGGGGAGGCAGGACTTAAGGTGGGCCAGAACTAGTCTTTGGAAGCACTTAATGATTGTGGGGGTGAGTGCAACTGGTCGGAAGTCATTCAGGCTAGACGCGGTTGACTGCTTCGGCACTGGCACAATGGTTGCAGACTGGAAGCACGTTGGGACAACTGTCTGGACCAGTGACATGTTGAAAATATCGGTAAAGAACTCAGCCAGCTGCCCAACACATGCTCTGAGCACACGCCATCAGGACGCTATCAGGACCAGCAGCCTTACGTACATTCACCCTGCTCAGTGCAGACAACACTTCTGCGGTGAAAAGTCTGAGGTGGGGGGCTTCTGGGGGGACTTCAGCTTTAATAGCTAGCTTTTTATTGTCCCTGTTGAAGCGTGCATAGAACCTGTTTAACTCAATTTACCTAATTAGTTGTGAGATGTTCCACCAGGTTCTTCTTTTGTTTTTTCAGTTTTTGTTGCCTCTGACCAAGCTTTTTTGAAACGTGTTGCTGGCCTCAAATTCAAACTGGGCATATACAGTATTTTTCAAGGAACAATTACATTTTTCAGTTTCAGCATTTGATATGTTGTCTTTGTGCTACTTTCCATTGAATATAGGGTTCAAAATATCTGCACATCTTTGCATCCTGTTTACATTTCAATTTTCTACAGTGTCTCAACATTTTTGTAAACAGGGTTGTAAAAAATCTGAAAATAGCAAGTACAACCTCATTCCACCGCTGGGTCCTGGACTGTTGGGTGACATTGTCGTGGTCCCTGTTGGTTCCACTTTGCCTATTTTTACATGGTCCGCAACCAGGAGGAGAAGGGGAGAGGTGTTTATAAAAGTTATAGTTTGGTTATTTTCCTGAGGAATTTGTACATGACATTTAATTAAGACATTTAATTAATTCTCAGTGACAAGCATTTTTGTAAGATCACTAAGGGATACTTTGAATACATTTAACAATTTATGTTTTGCATTTGCTGGTGTGATGATTTTCAAAAGCAACAGGTGAAACTCAGTAGTCAAGCTACAAGCTATATTGTTTGCCAAATCATCATGACAGTTTTTTCATATTCAACACAGGCTGCTTGATTTAATTCAATCAAACAATCAATCAAATGTATTTATAAAGCCCTTTTTACATCAGCAGTTGTCACAAAGTGCTTTTACAAACCCCCGGCCTTTAACTTCTTGATTTAATTTGTTTTCCAGCCATGAGCTGTGGTTTTGTATTAATAAAGTGCCCTCGGAAACTATTGGGAAAGAAAGCATTTATTTTTGATTTTGGGTCTATACTTGAAAGGTCTGCATTCAGGTTAAAGTGTTTTTTCAGCATTTTTGCCGGACATAAGCAGAGCCAGCCTAGAACTGCGAATGTCTCTTACTGACTGAGTGAGTGAGTGACTGACTACCCCTTGTTAAGTAGCGTAGTGGTTAGAGATGGGGACAACGCATCAACAGGTTTCATGTTTGACTCCCATCACAGTCATAACACATTATGCCTCAGGTTTTGTTCAGGACAGACAAAATCTTTGTTGGCTACAACCTTCAGTAGCAATGTTATACGTAGCCTAAAATAAAACAGTTCTGTCGGATATTAGGATTTATTCAGGATAGACAAACACTTAGCTGGCTACACGATTCTCTTGTCTTTTCACTTGACGAAAAAGTCAGTTATCGTCACCTATATGGATAGATACTGTATCAGTGTCATTCACGAATGGTTAATTAGCTGTTAAAACGGCCAGTGGCAAAACAGGATTTGTTCAGAATATACAAAAACTTTGCTGGCTACAACTTTCAGTAGCTACGTTATAGAAAGCCTAAAATAAAACTGTTTAATGTTACATTGCGACTATTTCTGGTGGATTTTCGAATTATGTATTAGAATTTGTTCAGGATAGACAAAAACTTTGCTGGCTACACGATTCTCTCATCCTTTCACTTGACAAAAAAGTCAGTTATCGTCACCTATATATATAGTTATTGTATAAATGTCATTCACAAATGGCTAATAAGCAGTTGAATCGCCCCACGGCAAAAGCCATATAGTTCATAGATGCTGTTTGTGGTTTAGGTAAACTTAATAAGAAACGTTATTCAGTTTAACACAATGCTTAATGGTGTCTAGCGAAGTATTGAAACTCAGCGTGATGTTAATAATCTAATGTTGAAATGCTTTACCAACACAGTCTTGTACATGGAACACCCGGGTTCGAATCCAGGGAGGACATCAACGATTATCACTTTTTATTGTGGGCTGGCTGAACTAGGCTTGCCTGGTTTCTTGTTTAAGTTTATTAACCCAGAGTGGTGTGGTGCCTCTTCACTGTTGACATTAAAATTGGTGTTTTGTGGGTTGCAGACATGTCTTTAAGTTACTTCAGACAAGACTAAGTCAAGTCTCAAATCACTGCATGCAAGTCCAAGTCAAGTCTCAAGTTTTTTAAGCACTATAAGCCATAGTTCTTTCAACTTAAGGTGCACTTTTTGGTGATGACTATTATTTTATGAGCTATTTTAAATCAGCAGTTGATAATTTAGTACACTACTACTGAATTGCAACATTTAATTTATTATAGCAAACATGCATTTTATGTTTAATTGAAGTATGATCATGTTGAGGCTGGGGCCGGCCTATTCTATCTACTATTCTATAGGCCATTAGCCAAATTGTCTGACTATTTTACATGGGTTACCCATGAGCTAACAACTCTTTGTGTTCTGTATGGTTATATGTGTTAGCCAGTTATTAGCTACTGTAACTAACTAACTGGCAAAGATTAGAAACAGGGCCAATTATTAACAGCGAGCTAACATTAGGCTTCCCACTGAATGTAAAAAATCTTTGTAGCCAAATGCTATTACGAAGGGAACAGATGCACTGTCGCTAATGTTGACTTTCAACTTTAATCGCTTGAGATACCAGACCAGAACAAGGCGGGAAGGCAGGTATATTCCTTAGTTTTAGAGTTCAATGACTACAAGTCCAAGTTAAGTCTCAAGTCTTTTGAACAGATTGCAAGTCAAGTCACCGGTCAATTTATTGGTGACTTAAGTGCGACTTGAGTCACCAACTCTGGCAGGTTTTATTTATTGAAGCTGCCAGATGAGGACCTGTGAGACATCTGTTTCTCAAACTAGACACTCTAATGTATTTGTCCTCTTGCTCAGTTGTGCACCCAGGGCCTCCCACTCCTCTTTCTCTTCAGGTGTGCACTCTTCTGTGAAGGGCGTAGTACACAGCGTTGTACGAGATCTTCAGTTTCTTGGTTTTTCTCACATGGAAAGTCTTAATTTCTCCGAACAAGAATAGACTGACAAGTTTCAGAAGAAAGTTCTTTGTTTCTGGCCATTTTGAGCCTGTAATCAAACCCACAATTGTTGAAGCTCAAGATAACTAGCCTAACGGACTGTTTTATTGCTTCTTTAATCAGCACAACAGTTTTCAGCTGTGCTAACAAAATTATAAAAGAGTTTTCTAATGATCACATAGCCTTTTTAAATGATTAACCTGAATTGGCAAACACAAAATGCCATTGGAACACTGGACTGATGGTTGCTGATAATGGGCCTCTGCATGTCTATGCTCCATTAAAAATCATCAGTTTCAAGCTACGATTGTCATTTACAACATTTACAATGTCTACACTGTACTTCTGATCAATTTGATGTTATTTTAATGGGCAGAAAGTGTGCTTTTCTTTCAAAATCAAGGACATTTCTATGTGGGTAATTTGTACATTATATTCATTTTTTAGACACTTTGGAACAACTATCATGAGCATGGTGCAGTGTTACAAAACTCTTAGTACAAAATGGCAAACTGATTATACTTGTAAACCATTAAATCTCGCATTCAGAAACAGCTGATTTTGCTTTCTTTTGGTTAGTAAACATCTTTTATCACAAAATCATAGTAATCCATTTTTTTTTTGTGAAATACGATTACATTCGACATCAAAACATAACATAGAAATTCTTTCAGTATAGTGTAACAATTAACAACAGTGTAACAATTATTTAGTCCAAGACGAAACAATGTAAGACACATGTTTCAAAATGACTCCATGTTTCAAAATGAAGTCCTAAACATAATCTGTTACTGTTAATTTCACTTTTCACATTAGGCAAAACTCTAACTGTACATTACCCATCACAAGTGACAAAAAATAATTTCCATAATCTCCAACCCATAATTGTAATGAATACAATGTGTTCTGGTCCTCTTTGAATTTGATGTCAGCAACACATTTCATAAAAGCTGGGACAGGGGCAACAAAAGACTGTAAAAGTTGTGTAATGCTAAAAAAAACCCTGATGGAACATCTCACCACTAATTTGGTAAATTGGCAACAGGTCAGTAGCATGAAAAGGTTATAAAAAGAGCATCTCAGAGAGGATGAGTCTTTCAGAAGTAAAGATGGGGAGGGGTTTACCACTCTGTGAAAGATGGCACGGGCAAATAGTGCAACAATTTAAGAATAACGTTTCTCAACATAAAATTGCAAAGAGTTTGGGGATCTCATCACCTACAGTACATAATATCATTAAAAGATTCAGAGAATCTAGAGAAATCCCTGTATGCAAGGGACAAGACCGAAAACCAATATTGGATGGTCATGATTTCCGGCGCCCTCAGGCGGCACTACATTAAAAACAGCCTCGATTCTGTAGTGGAAATCATTGCATGGGCTCAGGAACACTTCCCAAAACCACTCTCTGTGAACACAATTCCGCTGCATCCACAAATGCAAGTTAAAACTCTACCATGTAAAGAAGAAACCAGATATAAACAAGGTCCAGAAACGTTGTCGTCTTCTCGAAGTGGAAACCTGTCCTGTGGTCTGACGAATCAAAATTTGAAATTAGCTTTGGGAATCATGGACGCTGCGTCCTCTGTGCTGAAGATGAGAGGGACCATCTGGCTTGTTATCAGTTTACAGTTCAAACGCCAACATCGTTGATGGCATGGTTGACTTGCACATTTGTGAAGGCACTATTAATGCTGAACAATATTGACAAGTTTTGGAGCAACATATGCTGCCATCCAGACATCTTTTTCAGGGAAGGCCTTGCTTATTTCAGCAAGACAATACCAAACCACGTTCTGCGCATATTACAACAGCATGGCTCTGTAGTAAAAGAGTCCAGGTGCTAACCTTGCCTTCCTGCAGTCCAGACCTGTCACCCATTGAAAACATTTGGTGCATTATGAAACGAAAAATACTACAAAGGAAACCCAAAACTGTTGAGCAGCAGAAATCCTATATCAAGCAAGAGTGGGAAAACATTTCACTTTCAAAAGTACAGCAATTAGTCTCCTCAGTTCCCAAATGCTTACAGAGTATTGTTGAAAGAAGAGGTGATGCAACACAGTGGTGAACAAGCCCCTGTCCCAACTTTTTTTAAATGTTTTGCTGGCATCAAATTCAAAATGGACATGTATTTTTCCAAAAACAATACAATTTCTCAGTTTCAACATTTGATATGTTATCTTTGTACTATTTTCAATTAAATATAGGAATAAATGATTTGCACATCATTGCATTCTGTTTTTATTTGCTATTTACGCAGCGTCCCAACTTTTTTGGGGTTGTAAAACAAATCCCCAAACAGATCTTCTGAAACTTGTGTGTGTCATAGAGAAAATGTCCAGAGTTCTTAAGAATCAACTAATGTAACTATTTGTTTTCAGCCAAACCCAATGGTTTGGTCGCAAAAGCTGGTTTTAAGGGCAACCATTACAGAAACAAAACTTTGCATAATCTGCACAGAAGTTTCAGGTTTTAGACACGATTTTGCTAGTAAAGTCATTGTATACGAGCGGTATTAATATGTAAGATTATTCCTTGTAGTAGTCTACACAAACCCACCTTGACAAATGCAATGTATGCACCTACGTCTGTATGTACATTATTGTGATTAAATGCAATGAAATAATAATTTATTGATATGTTGGGTTAAAAAATTAGTAATTAATTATAAGGCAAAACGTGCTAAATGAAAAACACACTAACCCCCCCCCTTCCCCCCCACACACACACATATTTGAGAATGTAGATGTTAGTCTCATACAATCAAAAATATATATTAGGATTATAAAAGCTATTTAATTCTGTGCATTCTCTTTTGAACCGGTGAACCGGTGCCTTACCTTCAAAATAGAAAAGCAGCAGCATCCCAACAAAAAAACAGAATACTCTCTCCATGTTTCTGAGCTGATGTCCTTCTGAACTAGACCTAGTTCTAGGTCTTAGACTTCAGTTCCAGTTGCTTTTGGGGATCTTTAAACCTGGTTAGACTGCCTGATTAAAAAAACCTGACAAACTCTGTATTTTCAGTACTTCTTATAAAGCATTAGCAGTTAACAGAAAAATAGATGAAAAAAACACAAGCCAGCCCTCTGTGGTTGATCAACAGCTCTGTCGAGAGGAAACTGTGTTGATGCTCTGATAACCCATGACGTTGGGTTTCTAGCAAGTATAGCTAATATTGACTTTTATAAAGTTACATTTGGTTCTGTCAGGCTAAGTCATTTAGCCAACACCCTTAACCAGAGAGATGTACAATTAATGTATTCTTCTTGAGATAGCTAGGTAGGGCAAACACACAACCCAGTAATAGTTGAAAAATTACATTGCAGTCTGCTTGATGATGGTAAACATTTAAAAAAAAAAATTCAGAAAACTGCCATGGTTATTGGTTTCATCTACAGCATGTTGCAGTACATTCAGTAGCTGTTGCTGAGTTAGCTCATCCATGCTTTGTAAACGATTAAAGTCTTAACCAAATTCATCAGTGGCTGTCATGAATTTTCAACTTTGGTTAAAATAGTAATTCTTCAAGTATAGGTTTTGGATGTGTTTCTGCTTTTCACACATGTGGTAGATATAGCTGCATAATTTTTTCAGGAGCGGTGGTGGGGTTTTTCCGTGTACCACCACTGCACAACTCTGAGTAACTCAGCCTTTAGCAGGGGATTATGTCAACAGATTTAAGAGCTGGAAGTTTCGCTGTTGAAGCAATATCTCCATATTTGTCTTCCAAATATTACATTTTACTGACATTGTAACAGTCAACACAGCCAAAATAATGCAAGTTTGTCACCCTTTTTGTTTGGGTTATTAAAGGATAAAAAAATATATAATTTTGAGTAAAATGCTATCATTCCATAGTTAACATTTAGATGTTTGAACTAGCACTCATGTAAAGCCTAACTTTTATCTTTAAATGACAGATAATGTAATCTTAAGCCATTTATTTACTGACAGTATTCAATGCACATGCTGTACAGTCTCTGTAAAAGGGCTATCTGAGGCAGCTAGCAGGGTAGGCCTTTGTTAGCGAAGCAGATAACATCAGAACCAGAGTGAGCTGCAGCATGTTTGGGGGTTAGCGTAAGCAACATTTCTATTCTGAAACAATTCAACTTTAATTGCAAGGAGAAATATATATGAAGTCCAGTATATTAAGATAGCATTAATGCATTACTTTGTAATAATCCTCAGGGTTGACCAATATAGCAGAGTAAATGATATGGCTTACCCATGTCTTGTCTCTCCCTTCTTGAATTCAACACAGATTATGTGAATGGAGACTGCACTGTATGACGAAAGGGTCTAAATGTAAAAGGCAGCTTAATGTATAAGGGACATTTGTGGTAGCATGGCAACATGCCGGTGTTAAATACAATCAGCTCCTTTTTGTGAGGAGATGAAAGATGAAACCGGCACAGCAAACAGTGGAAACAGTGGGTACACAGTGGGAAAGGTTGGGGTATTAAACTCCCCTAGATTATGAAATATTCCCAGGGCTGCTCAATTTGTTCTCCGCAAACACATTAACTCACACTGAATGAAACGTACATAGTCTGTCTTTCACAGACATTCAGTAACCTCTCCAGTGAAGCCTGATACAAATGAAAGGTTTTCAGGTTCTTAATCACTGCATCACAGTATATTAAAGCTTCTGTTGAATCAAATCTTGCACAAGCCTTCCATTTTGGATCCACAGAATATTTTCAATAAACAGTTACCAATACCCCAGATATCTCCAGATATTGGTTTTGATGGTGGGAAGCCTAGCTGTTGGTGCAGCAGGTGTCTTCTCTCTCCCTGGCCTCAGCCACTCAGCTAAACACTGCTTTCTCAGCTCATTGAAAACTAATGAGGCCTGTAACCACATAGTCTATCTGACATCCATGCTCATGCACTCTGATCCAGTCAAACACTCTGATAGCACAATACAGCGATCGGGTAACAAAGGAAGAATGCCCACTCTTCTGGGGTCAAACCATATCATATAGCATGATATAACACCAGAACCTCATCAGACAAGTACAGTGCAAACAAATTCCAATATATTAATAGACAGTTTTAGCGCAATGTCATAAATACCTGAATATGCCACCGCGTGGAGAATTTGAGCCCCAGGAGTCTGATTTGGCTCTATCAGAAGTGACCATCTGGGAAGCCTTGTGGCCCATACATATTAGCATGACCTAATCAAAAAAGATAACTATGTTTAACCAGCCAGCTCATTCCCCAAAATGAAAACTCTGACTCCAGACAAAACCAAATTGTACGCTGTCATGGCAACTGTTTTAAATGTAACTTTCTTCCAACTTACAAGCAAATATTTCGTAAACTTACAGTAACACATGAGAACATACTTTAAAGTAAGTACTGTTACAGAATTGTCCTTCGGGTCATGGTGTTGCTAGAGGTAACCAAGAACAAAGAATCCAGTAGGGACAGAACACAGAAAATGTATAGAAAGCTGACGGAGACGCCGCCGCTAACCCGACAAGGCAGTTTGTTTCTGTTTGTGATCCCCCTCTCACCACTCCCCTCACGCTTCTATTCATGTTCCTAAAAAGATCACCAGGGTCAACACGCTCTGTGTCCGCTCCTTGTGTCTCTCCGCGTTACACTGGTTGGACGTCGCAGTAAGATTACTTGAAGGCAACCGGATTGGTGTCCTGCTCCTTGTAGCAGCTCTGACAGCCCACCAAGGATGATATTTGTACTGTAAGGCTTCTGGTTAGGATATGTACATACAATCACAGTGGGGACAATGTCATCAATGTCCTTGTTTATGGCGGTAGTGACTGCTGTGGTATCGGATATATCAAATTCACAAACTGTTTCACCTGACCACTTCCTTGTTGAGTGCATCACCGTTACTTCCTGTTTTAGGTTTTGGTTGTAGGCAGGAAGTTGTGGTTCAGAATGGGAAATTGGTTTGTTTGTTCCATTTATTTGCACGGTTCACATATTAAAAGGAGACATTTGCTGGAGTGCTTATGGCCTTATAAACAGTACTATGCAAATGTCTTAGGCCAAATGACGACATAATTTAAGTTATATATCTGGGCAATAAGTGTGTATTTGCTCATAAAAGCACCATATATCATTAGAATACATACACATACATATACAAACACGACCAAATACGTGGTCGTGTTTGGTCCAGTGACCTGGGTCCAGTGACCTGGGTCCAGTGTCTGTGACACGTGCACTGCAGCGGGACTTCTCATTCAGCAAAACCTCTCCCCTCTCCACCTTTCCATACCTTCGTGTCAGACATTCCTGAGAAAAAAGTAACGCAACTTTCTTGGTAGGTAATTCATATCTTGAGAGATGGCTAGATACCTTACAACATGTCAATTGCCTTTTGGACAACATATGGACTCCTTCTAAATGTTATTGTATTCATGTTTATCTGTATTCATTATAAATATATATATAGTTATACAGTGTTTGAAAGCAAATAAACACTAATTGGCCAAATAAATAGCTTCAACACGATTTAACAGTTTTCTTAGGTGGCCAAAGAATCTGCACAGTACTACAGCTCATCGAGTGTAGTCTTGCTACTTACTATGGGGTGCACTCAGTTGAGTCAGCCGTTTCCAAGCTCACAGGGAAAAAAGTGCCACTCCATATTGTTGATTAAAACATTATATAACAGTATTGTGTCTGGGTTACGCTCATAGTAGGCATTTACATGGTTTAAATGAGGTAACCAAAATCATGGTTCAGCGGTAAAGACGGCAAGTTTGAAAACCACTACAAACCGGCTTCGTAGTCACGCCAAATTACTCTCATGGCAGCTCAGAGTGAAGACATAAATGTGGCACATAAATGTCCTGCTTCGACCATATCCGTGAAAAATGGGGTCTGTTATTTTTTTGGCAGACTTACCAGTAAGATTTTTTCGCTGCTTCAGCCCCATGGTTTTAGCCACTAGTATTCACCCAACCAGGAGCCGCCATGTTCCAGTTCAAAGTTCATAATATGATAGGTCAACTGGCAGAGTGATCAATTTACCTAAAGTCAACAAGGTCGACAGGAACCACATGTTGGACTCCTAGTGATCGCTGAGTAGATCTCTATTCCTTCTTTCTTAGCAGAGCGTGACCTTCTTGAGTGAATTCACATCTCTCTTAGATTTAAAGTGTGTTTGGAATTGATTTAATTCTGCTTTTCTGTGTATGATCCACACACAAATGATAACATGTCAGAGTGAAAGCAAAATTCTACAAATGTTCCCAAAACAAAGAAGGCATAGGAAAATGCCAGGCTGCATATCCTGACAGAAGCCTCTCCTTTTTTCACATCATCAAAACCATCATCTTTCTCACCCTCTTCTTCTGCTATTTGTTTGTCCACATACTCATAGCCATCTCCAGAGCAGACCTCTCGACCGCCTTCCTCCCAGGACAGCTGCCATGTACTCCTATTCAACCCTCAAAGGTACTTCAGGCGAATAATTGATGTAATCCTTGTCTTGGCCAGAGGATCTGACACTTGGATTCAGGCTGTGGCCAAAGGTGAAGTCACAAAACTGGAAACCGTGCAAGGAAAACGTAACTTAATACATACCCTATAATATTGTTTTTCATATTGGACATTTTCTGTACTGTACTGTACTTTGTAGACAGAAACAGAGTTGATAGCATTGATACATGTTGTAATTTCTAAATTCAATATGGATTAAAATGTCTTAAAATTTAAGCTGACATTTTAACCTCATATTCATATAATTAGCTATAATTCAAAGAGTCAAATAATACTGTGATTATCCAAATATTTTTTGAGGAAACTGTAAAACATAAGCAGACTGTTCTGTGCAGAGGAAACCATGTTATGTTGCACTGATAAACCAAGAGTTTGGATTTCTTGAAAGTAAAGCTGAAACAAACTTTTATCATCTTACTTAAAAAATGGCATTGAAGTATGCTGGATAACAGTGGGAATTCATTGTTGTGATTGTTGATATTTTTAATTCCATTTTTAGTCACATAAAGAAATCTATCAATGTTATCAGAACATATCACTAAGGCAATGATAATTGAAATGAATTAATATGTACAGTATGTTGCAAAACATTCAGTATGGTTCACAGCTATTGTGTGTGTTAAACAAAACAGTGTCTGTTGGTAATAAAGTCATTTCAAATTTATTTTGTGAACTATAAATAATAAAGTAATTAGATAAAGTAATTACAATGTAATAGCTGTCAAAATTATTCATACATTAAATATTATGAGTGTAGATCTAGGATTTCTGTCTCCTTTTTACTCACATAATATATACTGGCACTGTTTAAAATATGATAAAATATACACATTGTTGAGAGATTTAAAGCACCTCCAAAAAGCCATCACTTTCCATAACGTAGGCCGAACGAATTATGGTTGTACAAGGACCTCCCCTCTATATTCTGACGCCTCTTGTTTTGTGGGTGGGGCATGTCTTGGTACCACCACCACAAACCTCTGGGTAGCTTTGCCCTTCCTTGTACATTTTCTATGTCATTGAGTAAAAGATCAGGATGTTTGTCAATGGATGGTCCCTCTGTTGATGAAGTGGATAAATCTCTCAGGACATTTAGCATTGTGTTGTTTGGTCTCTCCCCTGCGGAAACAGAAAGATTGTACTGTACTGTAAATCCAACTGTAACAGTCATCACAGTTAAAACTCAAGCCTTAGTTACTCTTGATGTTTAGGTAAATTAAGGATAAATCAAAACAAATGTTTTGGTATAATGCAGTAATTTTGTATTGAAAATTTAGATTTTAGAAGTAGCTCTCATCGATAACATAAACTTCATTTTTAACCACAGACAATGTCATCTTAAGGGATATATTTAGATAGCTTTTAATGTACATGGTGTGCAGTACCTTCGGTGTAATAGGGGTATTTGAGCATGCTAGCCGGGAAGGCCTTTGTTAGCGAACCAGCTAACATCAGAACCAGAGTGAGCTGCAGCATGTTTTGTTCGTTAGCGTCAGCAACTGTGCTAGCCTGAAACCCACCGTCCTGCTAACTTTGTCTGTAAGGAAACACATTTATGAAGTCCGGTACATTAAGACAGCACTAACAGACAACATCATAATGTAATAGTCCTTAGGTTAAACAAAATTATATACCCAAAATAAAGCACAGTAAATGATATGGCTTAAACATGCCATATCCCTCACTACTTAAATTCAACATATATTATGTGAATGGAGACTGTAGGGTCTAAATGTTAGAGGCAGTTTGATGTGTAAGGGATATTTGTGGTTGCCAGGCAACTTGCCAGCTGGACCTCAGTGTGAACTCCTATCACCCCCACTTTTTGAGGAGATGACAGATGAAACAGCACATAAACACAACATAGGAAACACAGAGGGAAAGGTTGGGGTATTAAACTCCCTTAGCTTACTTAAATATCCAATATCGAATTACTGCACCTTTTCTTCTCCAAAAAAACATGAACTTACTCTGTCAGACACACACAAGGATAATCAAACACATGCACATTTGTAAGCTTGCGTGCACCCACACGCTCACACTCCTGCACAGAAACTTCAAAGAGGAGCATCAAAGGGCTGTGACATCATCAACTACCCACTGCTTCAACTATATGGATGTACATTTAATTCAAGTCGCCTGTTTGCTCTCTGCTACGTCCAAATACATCTGCTATGTCCAAATACATCTCTGTGTACCAATGAAGTAAGTAGAGTAAACTATTTTAGAAATATATTAAAAGAGCACAGGACATTTTATTGGCTAATGATGTGTCTTGAATTATTTTGGACAGTGAAGTGGAAGGAAAACATTAGATACAATAAATAGTTAAGAATTCCAGACTTCGGAGGTACCCAAAATATTTTCAATAGCCAGATAATTGTTCTAACACCTTATTCCTGACCATAGGATTCCCTTCTCATAGGATTCCCTTCTCATAGGATTCCCTTCTCATAGGATTCCCTTCTCATAGCCCAAATATCTCCAGATGTTCATTTTAGTGGAGGGGAAGCATAATGGTTTGTCCAGCAGGCGTTTCCTCTCTGAGACATATACAGTAGCTGTGATTAAAGTATCCATTGGTTCAGTGAGGTTCTGGCCTCAGCTAATGGGCCACGGCTTGTTCTTCTGGGTTTTTAATACGTACAGGCCCAAGGTAACACATGCAATTGTTTGAAGATGAATTTTGCATATATCGTTTTGTATTTTGATATAGAGTTTTAGGACCTATGCAGCTTTCTTAAAATAATGGGAAATTATTTGGTATGACAACGAAAATTATTTACTCATTTTCTTATTTAATCCAAAAGACAGGGAGAAAGTATTGATTTTAAATAATTATATTGTTTAGGAAAACATTTTTTTTTTACCTTTTCCCACAGCATACCCTTACCCTTACCTGCTTACCCTTACCAGTGTAGATCAGCCTGTGGGTGTTCTAGAGCAAAACCAACACCACCTCCTCCACTGAATATAGAACTTGTTTGTTTTATTTGTTTTAGCTCTAACTGGTCATTTTTAAGAAATGTCTTTGTAAGTGCTCTTGATGAGTGTGATTTTACACTGACTCAATATCTTAGCGTTCAGTTGATAGCATGGCTTGTGGGCGTCTTACAGCAAAACTACATAAATCCACATGTTCCAGAGACTCCACTGATTCTAATGGAGTTTGCAGCTCAAACTATTTGGTCATGGCCATTGTCTATGTGAAAAGACAACCACTACTGACGACTCTGGACGGATTTGGGTTTATATAAGGCTCTGTGTGAAAATGGCAAAAACCAGTGTGTTCCCCAGGCTCCCATTTTGATTGATGCATACCGTGCATTTGTGTCACAAACGGTTCGATATTTACAGACGTCTTTGTGGCGTCTATTTCATTAGAGCACCCCACCTCCGAAAAACGACTTCTAAAGATGCATTCTGGTAATGGGTTCACTTTAATGGCTTATATCATCTGGTTTGCAAGATTCTGCTGAACGCGGTCAAAGATGGTGCAGTTAGCACAAACACAAAGGGAATCATGTAACACATAATGACACGAGCAAATTCAATCACGTCCAATGTGATGATAGACCCGTATGGGTTAAAACGCTAATGAGGCCTGGAACCAAAAAGCTTCAGCCGTCCGTACTCTGCTTCAGTAAAACACACAGATCCACTAATACAGAGCACGGATAACAAACTCGCTGATTCCTCAGAGCAGAGGTCATATATGATTGCCTGACCCAATAAGGGATTAGCTTCACCTTGCACATCTATGGTGCAAAACAGACACACAGCCACTACATTCACTACGATATGGAGAACATTCAACCTGTGACAAGGTACATAGGCACAGTACATGGTCTGAATAAAGACAACAATGTATGTCCAAGGCAAAATAATATGGGCTTACCTGCGTCGCTGAGTAGGAAGGCTATGTGGACCACGCCGATGGTGTGGTCTTCACAACCCACCCCAAGAGGGCTTTTGTAGGGTCACTCTGCCTGCGTCATCTTCCCTGTGGTGTAACCTGGTGTGGTTCCTTGGATCCCCCCCCCCCACATCTATATTTCTCCTTTCATCACCTTCTTCTGTTGGAGTCTCTATATTTTGCTTTTTGATTGCTGACATTCCTTAGAAATGAATCCCTTGAATTATTAATTGGCCCCAGTGAAGGTTTTATTTCAACCTATCCGGTACACAATGTAGTGTAATTGAGTTTTATGTCAAGATCATCTGGACGCTAAACAAAATAATGGAAAATGGCAAAGGAAATATGGTTTGATGAATATGAAACCTAGCAGTAATATACTACTAATAATAGTCACTCCATTTAAATTGCACAAAAGGGGTCTGAATGTTGCAAACTTCCCCTGCAGTTGCTAGTCCATTCCCCTTCCCCCCAAAAGGAGTGGAAAAAGTAAATGCACTAGTGACATTCTGAGTAATTGATGTAATCTGTGTCTATTAATAAATGTTACACTGATACCAACAACAATTTTGTTTCAGTTTGAAAGAAGTAGATGATATCCATAATAAAACATATGAATTGTAAATGAAAAACATTTTAATATAAATACATTAGTGGAATGGCAGCCACTTATTGCAAACACATTTTCCCTGGTTTCATTTTTTCATATTTTAACAAGAAGAGTGACGATCTGTTCATGTTGATGGGGTAGCCTCTGTCAGTCACATGTTGTAGCCCAAATACACTTCTCCTTTTCTCATTAATTTCTTAAATTCTTCCTCTCATATGTTTCTGTTTTATATTTTTAATATGTTCTCTCTCCCTCTAACCTTTTCCTCAGACCACAGAATGACCACTTCCTAGGAAGTTGTTGTTTTATTAGGTTTAGGAATGAGACCTTTCTCTTTCCTCAGACCATAGAGGAGATGTTTCCCTGAAAGACAAAGAAAGTAGAGTAGAGAAAAAGAAACAGGGGACAAAATTGCAGTCTTTCATAAAGCAGCACTATTGGGAGACAACAGAATCCCACAGAGCAGTTATGAAAATGGTGTGTGGAGATGTCCGGTTAAAACATCTGGGGTGTCTACTCAAACACCAAGAAGTCGTGGAAACCATATTGATTGTTTTTCTGAGCTTTTGCAACACTCCCATTTTACTGAAGGAAGATGGGAGTTTTTTTTTTAAATCTGCTGATAATTGTAATGTATTTGTATGTGTATAAAATGTTATGAATCTGGTTTAGTCACAGTTTTGTTGCTCTCACCACATTGAAATAGCGGATATTCATCAATGATGAAAGGAATCCAAACACCACAGGAAAGAAGGACCTAGGGTTAGAAAAACGATTCTGAAGTTATTGCCACAACATAGCAATCCTGTCCCATGGTTTAAGAAATAAAGGACTTCAAACATTTTTCCCCTAGACAACCGTGCCTACACATAATGAATGTAATTGCGTCTTCTCTTAGAAACCACAAGATGTAAGACATCTAAGTGGACAGGGATTGAGGCTTTCTCGTGTGCTTTGGCTACAGTCAAATGTTTGTCTTAGAATATGGCCCACGTTGGGTTCCTGGCTGCCGGCTTTCATTGACCCGTCTATCACATCAGGTAGTTGGATAAGGATGACGTGATATAAAGGCATGTGGTAGTGATGTTTGTGGGTTAGCATACTGGGCATGACAGTGGTTCCCAGCAGTGTTAAATGGAATCCCTCCTTTGCTTAGTCTGTTTTAAATTGAAGATGAAAATTATCGAAAGGTCTGGGAAAGTGAATACTGCTTTTCCTTTTAACTTTCATCATGAAAGACGAGAAAAAAGGAGAGGCAGGCTTTTTGAATTCACAAGTTTAAAAGCACAAGTTCCAAAGTGAAATCTTGACGTCCGTCCAGGTCACCAGGACATCGAGAATCGTCTTAAAAACTGCCCACCAGGAAATGCCATGAGCACTGTTACCATCCAGGCGGGTTGCTAGGGCATTGTTGTGGATGGGCGGACAGGCAGAAATAGCTACAAGTCCACTTTTCACAGTGTGCTGTTTTTTAACTCACCTGAATAGGAGGACAAAGCCATAGCTCTCAACAGCCATTCCGATAACTGGCCAGCGGAACAGCACCAACGCAATGCCCCCCAGAAAGAACAAGGAGCCTCTGAGCTTTTGTTTCTGGAAAAAGAAGCCGGCCGTCCTCCTCAGACCGATTATAATTGCCAGGCCTGCCAGAAACAGGACCTAAGGGAAAGAACAACTAGACAAAACTGTTTTCCTCCCCGCCCTGCTATCACTGTCAGTATCTCTGCCCGTTAGAGTTCCATGGTGGTCAGGACAGATATCTCCAGTACAGTGCAGATGTGTATTAATTCCAAAACATTAGAGAGTTACAGGACACACCATACCAACAGTTATTTAAGTGTTTTGTGTTCAAAAGTTTTGAACAGACGCTGCATGCGGGTCAGAGGGCAACACAGTGTCAGTGTCTGATAAAGATTATTACTCACATTCCCGAACGCCAGCAAGACAGAATCAAAGTACAGAAGCATACCAAAGAGCAGGAAGAAAAGGCCAAAGCATGTGAGACCAACACCAATCTCTGGAAAAACATGCAATGAGACATCACACAATCTTTAGACCAATTATTCTGTCATTTGGACTCCAGAGAACAAACGCTCCGTATCCAAGTTGAAAAAAATGACTCAAGCACTGTTTGAACTACAATAAATGTCAAATGTCTGGTTGACATGAATCACATGTTATTTCACTAAAGTCTCACTGAGTTGTGTTGAAATAAAAGACTGATTGTATAGAAGGCTTTCATGCTCCGCTTACTTTGAGTCTCTGTGATTGAAACCATGATGTCCTCACTCGTCTTTCCTTGAAATTTCTCTCTCCTTCACTCCCCCCCCCTCTCTCTCTCGCCTTCTCTTTGCGATTGGTGTGGAGATCTGTGGACCTTTCTCTGCTGTGACCATTGAACTATGATGTCACAGCCCTACCTGATGGGTGAACATTAACTAGAATATGAAATCATCCTCAGTAATTAGTTCTTTAGTCATTTAACATTACTTGGATTGATATTATTTCCTGTTTATCAGTTGTTTTGATTCCCAACAACAGCCTTATTAAAACCTGGCCCTTGTGTGCATCCTGTCTAATCTGTGTTTTTTTAAAATTCCCATAGTTTGAATACAGGAGTCCACTGAACACAAACTGGTTACATCATCATTGTTTTAACTCAATTTCCCAATGAATTCTGAGGTTGAATTTATGTTTTAAACACATTTTGATTAACAAAAACCCTCATATGTGTACTATTTTCATATATTTTCAACCAGCCTAGAAAAAAATAAAGATTTATAAAAAATAAACACAAAGGTGACATTTCAACCACATGATTATGCCATCTTCATAATCATTGAAATTGTATATCAAAATTTCAGTACAAATCTTGTATAATCTTGTTTCCAAAAAAGTGGGGACGCTGTGTAAAATGTAAAGAAAAATTGAACACAATCACTCTTCTTGGCCGGCTCCGCTTACGCGGTCCGGCAAAAACTGGGACAGGGGCAACAGAAAAGTTGTGTAATGCTAAAAAAGATCTCACAATTAATTATGTTAATTGGCAACAGGTCAGTAACATGAATGGGTATAAAAAGAGCATACCAGAGAGAATGAGTCGTTCAGAGGTAAAGATGGCTGGGTTCACACACTTTGTCTGTCAAAACCATTGTCTGTGAACACAGTACATCGCTGCATCCACAAATGCAAGTTAAAACTTTACCATGTAAAGAAGTAAACCAGATATAATAACATCCAAAAACAAGGCCGCCTTCTCTGGGCCCAAGCTCATTTAGGAAGGACTGAGGTGAAGTGGAAAACTGTCCTGATGTTCTGAAAAATCAAAATTTGGAATCAATTAGGCTAAAGAGGAGAGGGACCACCAGCTTGTTATCAGTGCACAGTTCAAAATCCAACATCAGTGATGGTATGGGGGTGCATTAGTGCACATGGCATGGGTGACTTGCACATCTGTGAAGGCACCATTAATGCTGAATAATATGTACACACTTTGAAGCAACATTTGCTGACACCTAGACAATGTCTTTTTCAGGGAAGGCCTTGCATATTTCAGCAAGACAATGCCAAATCACATTCTGCACATTTTACAACAGCATGGCTTTGTAGAAAAAAAGGGTCTGGGTGCTAAACTGGCCTGCCTGCTGTCCAGACCTGTCACACATTGAAAACATTGTGAACCGAAAAATTCAATAATGGATTATGAACCGAAAAATACGATAACGGAGACCCCAAACTGTTGAGAAGCTGAAATGCTATATCAAGCAAGAATGGGAATACATTTCACTTTCAAAACCTCAGAAACTGTTCTCCTCAGTTCCCAAGCACTTACGGAGCATTGTTACCAGAAGAGGTGATGCAACACAGTGGTAAACATGCCCCTGTCCCAACTTTCTTTTAAAACATGTTGCTGGCATCAAATTCAAAATGGGCATGTATTTTTCCAAAAACAATACAATTTTCACCATTTAATATGTTGTCTTTGTATTATTTCCAATAAAATAGAGGGATAAATGATTTGCACATCATTGCATTCTGTTTTTATTTGCATTTTACGCAGTGTCCCAACTTTTTTGGAAACAGGGTTATAATAAAAATGTCAAAAAATGTAATCTGCGAGATCACATTGAGCTTTCCACTGCTTTTACAAGTGTGCGCTGGCTAAGGTGGCAGCATAGACTACATAATTTACACAATATGAAATATATGTTGAAACATACTGTATGTGCATACTGTATTACAGCTCAAACAAGCTGGTTCAAAAACTTCTGGAATTTGAGTGTAGCAACCTCTCAATCTGTGGTTTTAAATAAACATTAGGAGTGAAATAATGCAGTTTCAGGTTATTCTGAGTTGTGTTCCAGGAAGATTTAAATGCTGCAATTAATGCAATTACTATCACTGGCTAACAGAGACCTCCATGGGCCAATATGCTAAATACAAACTAGTCTAACAAGTCTTAACAAATTGAGACCAGACTGAATTTTAAGTAAAAATTTGAAAAATGAATTTAAATAAAAACTATTTTAACATTCCAAAACTATAATAACCTTGCTGATTACAACTATGTGCTGTCTTGTGAATGAGTGACATATCTTAAATATATTTAACATCTCAATAATAGTGAGTCCAAATGGCAGTGTAACTTTACTTTATAGGTCAAAAACCAATTATACTATTGTTTCTTTTCAACCTAGGGATCAACAGGAAAATTAGAATACAATGCTAAGTTTTCAAACTGGTTGGTTGATTTCAAAATTAATCTTCTGAATTATTTGTTGTTCTTGATTGATAAGACGGTCTTAATTAAATTTGGGTCCAGTTGATTTCCAACATAACATAAGTCATATTTAATTGCTATCACATACAATGCACATGATACTGTAAGCACAATTTTGCAAAACAGTGAACACAACTTCAAGAAGACACAAAACCCAGTTGATAAAATCATGTCAAACCAAATCAAAATGTTTGGTCACAGCCGATAACAACTGCTCCCTCGTGAGCCTCTTTGGCATGTGTGGAATGGACAAAAGAGCACATATTTTGGGCCCTGGTGCGAGTTTTAAGCAAAAAGAAATGGAAATGGAGGAGACGGGGTAGAAATAATATCAAAGGACAGACCACTTTGCTATGGAGGTGTCTTCGTCTCTGGGGTGGTATCCCAGCGGGGGGTTTAGTAGGAATGGGCTTGGGTGGTCGTTCATTCAGCAGCTTCTCCACACTGTTTCTGCTCTCTCTTTTTTCCCTGGCTCCCACATCTTTGGGGTCAAACAAAGGTGATGGCAGAAAGGCTTGTAGTTGCTCTTCGACTCTCCGGAGCCCACTCTTCCTCCTCTCCAGCTGCATGATCTTCTCCCAGGGCATCTTCTTTATTGGCTTCTTTTCGGGCTATTTTCGATAAGCGGCTTCTCGGGAGCCCTTAAATCCTTTCGCAGTTGAGGTCCCGATAGGATGCAGCTGAGCAGGCGTGGGCAGGCGTGGGGTTGGCGTGGAGCTGGCGTGGGGCTGGCGTGGAGCTGGCGTGGGGCAGGCGTGGGCAGGCGTGGGGCAGGCGTGGGCAGGCGTGGGGCTGGCCCATGTTTCCATTCTTTGTATACAGCTTCATAATTTGCAGCTGATCGGGAAACGTTCAAATAAATTATTTCTGGATATTCAGGCTCTTGAGTTACATTCATTCCTTGTGTTGTCTGTAGAACCTGATTTGATTCCACTTGTGGCTAATTCAAAATACATAGCTGACTACAGTATATAATGTCCCACACGTCATTGTGCATGTCAGATTAAAAACCAAAACATGAAGTCCAAGGAACTCTCTGTAGACCACTGAGATAGAATTGCATTGAGGCATAGATCTGGGGAAGGTAAAATAAAAATGCTAAAGCAGTAAAAGTTCTCAGTAGTACATTAGGCTCCACTGAGCCCAGCTGCAATCTAAATACTTTGGTGGAGCCATTAGATGAAGTAAAATAATACAAATTAAGTTATTGTATAAGTAAAAAAGATCTGACATACTGTAGCTTTCCCATTTGAACTTAAATGGTTAAAGGTTGAGAATTCAACAAACCTCTGTCCCACTTTTGAGTGGTGAGCAACATTTCGACCAGCAACATAGATCCAGGCAGTGCACACAGGCCCTTTCCTGTAGTTGCACCCAACCAAGGCCGTAGCTGTCAAACCTATCTCAACTCATACTGGTCATGGTAATTTTTTTAACAGTTCTTTTTGAAACTGTATAGCTTTCACTAAATGTGTTTACCGTTTTTGATTGCAATAAATATAATTGATGCACATGTCATGCCAAGTATAACAGTTTGAATGTAATTACAGTTTACATTAAATGTTTATTGCAGTGTAAATATTTCTGGGAAGCACATACTGTCAAAAGATTATATGTTTACTTTGGCTCATGCTGAAAGATTGTGTTAACATAAACTTTAAGTGAATTGGAACTAAAGAAGGAAGTAAGTAAACGCAAAATAGACAGCCCCTAAACCCTGCACCCTCAGCCCCTAAACCCTACACCCTCAGCCCCTAAACCCTACACCCTCAGCCCCTAAACCCTACACCCTCAGCCCCTAAACCCTACACCCTCAGCCCCTAAACCCTACACCCTCAGCCCTTAAACCCTGCATCCTCAGCCCATAAACCTTACACCCTCAACCCCTAAATACACCCTCAGTCCTAAAATGACGTTTTACATCATCACACCCTCAGTCCTAGAATGACATTTTACATCATCACACCCTCAGTCCTAGAATGACATGTTACATCACACCCTCAGTCCTAGAATGACGTTTTACATCACACACTCAGTCCTAGAATGACATTTTACATCAACACACCCTCAGTCCTAGAATTACATTTTATATCAACACACCCTTAGTCCTAGAATAATGTTTTACATCATTGCATCCCCAGCAAGGGAGAGAGAGGATCAAAGATTGTTACCTCACTGCTGAGTTACATAACTAGCTACAGAACCTAATACACTTGACACATGACAGTTTGCATTGAAAGCTGGGTGATATGAAGCCAGCAAGTGAGCAAAGTGGTTCACTCATCCCCTAGAGCTAAAACAAGGGCCAAGGGGGCATATTTTATAAATGTAAGATGGCATTCTAAACTGCATCCAGTTTTGAGGGTTATTACTTTGTGATAAGTATATTTATTACAATTTAAATAGTATACCACTTTAACACTATTCAGTGTAGCACAGTACTTAAGTAACTTATAGGGTTTCAAAATAATACACGTTGGTACACTTATTTTTCTATTAGGGTTTTCTCTGACTATGGGATTGTTCTTGGAAGTGTTGTAACCTTTTCAACAAGGCTAAAGACACCACCCCGTCTTGGTAACACGATACCCAGCATCATGCGTATATTGGACACTGTACAAACCCCAGAGAGTTTAACCCTGACACTCCCTAACTCCCTTACTGAGTTATGAAGCAGGCCACAGGTCGTTGCGGTCTCCTTACAGAGGACAATATTGGCAAAGCAGCGGGACTGTGTCGATGCACAACAAGTAGCCTACCTTATCCAACCGGGCTGGAGAGAATCTGAAGGAAAAAATGTGTGCGTGCATCTGTGAGAGAGAGCTCTAGTAAACTTATTTTAGAGGTGATTGTGGTGTTTTAATATAGCACCATCTAAAGGAACCCTGAAACACCAAAAAGAGTTAGGACAACTATTCTACACGTCAGCAAGACAACAGGTCTACAACGACAATGACATTGTTTTTGGGAAAGAGTACTGATTGCTTACTACAAAGCTAGCCTAGTCCCGTCGATCTAATATTAGGTTCTGAATCTCTACCACTAACTATGAAATGAAGAACAAACATAGACAATAGCGTTAGCTTACACTAATCAAAATGTACTTTATTAGGGGTTGTGAAGAACTTTCCTATGAAGTATAGTAGCACTGACCATAGCATAGCATTCTCAATGAGAGCTCTGAAGGATTTCCATGTCAATGACCACTGACCTCTAACCCCACTTGTTTTCCCATGGTTATCATGTCTGACAAATGTATCCTAAATGCATAAAAGAAGGTTTTAAAGGAATACTGACAGTCAAAGGACAGTTGAAGTCTCCATGATATCTTCAGGTTTATTTATCCAGACATACATATGATAGAATTTAACAAAGTCCTAATGATATAGGTAATAGAGTCCTTATGATATTTTCAGTAAACGTCTATTAATATAACAGACAGAAAAGTGAGTGATCAATCTCAGTAGTATGATTAATTTGGCAGTGATACTCCACATCCATAACAAGATCAAAGCAACAGTAACAACATCTGTGAATATGATTACCATTTTCTTAGAAAGTATGGCAGATATATTTGAAAGTATGTTAAAAGAAACACATAGTGTATATATGTGTAAACATTCACTTTATTGCAAGAAGGTTTTCCTAAAGCGAGCATATGATTTACAACTTTTTTATTTGCATAGTTCAAGCAGTTTGTGTATTCTTTCCAAAATAGCAACACTTTGTTATTATTATGATATACATAGTTAAAATTGGAAGTATGTACATTGACCAATGTGTTAAATCTCTCCATATCATTATTAGCTGTAAATGCTACATTGTTATCAAATATTAGACACACCACATTTGGCTGTTTTGTTTTTACCAACACATCTGATTCCAATTGATCCAAAATATACCTATATTTTCAAAGGCATGTTCAACCAGGGCCTTCCAGAAAATTCCTAAAAGCAATAAATTAAAAAAAAAATATTTCATCAATAATCAATTCCCGCCAATATTGTGAAAAATTCAAAACATTCCTGATTTACGTTTTTAAAAGTCTTACCTATCGGTTTTAACTTTAAGTCATCAAATACCCATGCGTCTAAAAAAATATGTACTGCATCTTTTTGACCTTATAGTTTTCCCTTTCTCAAAACAAGAAAATATATAGCTATTTTAATCAGACCCTTTTTTCGATTTCTTTTTTTTTTTGCTTGGCGAGATTGATAATCTACTTTGTGTATACAAATGTTTAACCCACCATCAAACATGTAGGCTTGAATCTAAAGAAGTCTCTCTTCCTGTACAAAACCAACATTATCACTGAGCCAGAATGACAGTGAAACAGAAAGGGAGGGAGGGGTGGAAGAAACGTCAGAGAAGAACAGATTTTTTGGGGGGATAGTTATTGAAGACAGGCAATAAAAAGTGTTTTCACAGATGTGTCAGATCAAATCTGGAGACGCTGACTGACAGTGATCGACCGACAAACAGGTTTTCCCTATCAACAGACAAATACAAATGCTTAGGATGGGTCAACAACCTGCATGGAGGACACAAGGAGGAGCGGGAGGAGACGGTGGCACATTACAATGTCTTGGTACATCCGCCACCTCATAATCTAATTCTCATAAACCTGGCCAGGATGCCTCTATCTCTGCCTAGCAGTCTCATCTGAATCGGTGAAATAGGTTAAAAAAAAATCAGGTATAGAAAAATAACGAGTCGTGTTTTGAGGTAAACGTGAAAAATGTGTTGATCAGAAGGATGAGAAATGCATTTGGCTTCCTGATACGTAATTTGTCTGGGATGCAGGTTGATAACCCATCTTGTCACGATGTGATTCAACAGACACCATTCTAAGGTCACTTTTCCCCCTATTGAAGTCATTCCACACACAGAACCATATAGTATAATTATATAAATGTATCTCTATATTTTTATCCACACATTCAGCTATCAATATACCACTGAAGTAAGGTCCTAGCAGTGACTAAGCAGTGACTAAGAGGAGTCCAATGGCTTTAATGCTCAAGGTAAATGGGCTGTACTCATATCTAGAAAAGCGGCTACAGTCTAGACAGACACACAGAGGTTAGGCCAGGTTAATTCTGCACTAGGCGTGTTCCTCATCCAGGATATCAGATTTTGAAAGGAAAGGAGGGTGGCTCATTCCACCACAACTGTACACCAGTGCCCTGTAACTATGAGGTTGGGGGAAGACGGATGGTGTGTGTGTGTGTGTGTGTGTGTGTGTGTGTGTGTATATGTGTGTGTGTGTGTCTGTGTGTGTGTGTGCATGCGTGTGTGTTCTTGCTTGAGTGTGCCACATGCAGTGTCTATGCAAGACAGCTCACCAACTAATGGTTTCTGAAGACAATGGCAGGAAGTCAGACGTAAAAGATTGTATAACTGAGTTTGAGATAACAACCTAGGGGTCAAGCAGACTACATTGCTTGAATGAGGCCATATTCATTTCTGATGCTGTTCCTACTATTTTGGTTCTGTTCCACTCATATCTTTGTAGTTCTTCAACAACTTTCCATTTGCTTCCTACTCCTTGGCTGGGATCTTTTCCTGTGACACTAAACACATCAGCCTCTCGTTGGTTCTGTACTACTCTCTGATTGGTTCTGTAACTGCTCTCTGCACCACTAAAAACCTTCCTTTCCCCAGTCGTTTAAACTAAAGTCCAGCTCCGGCAGTCTATTCCCTGTTCATCTTACCTGCAAACTGTGCATCACGTACGATTAATGTCCCCCGGAACCGCTCAGTCACAATACTCTAATGTCCTCCTGGGTCTCATGTCCCTGTGATCCTTCTAACAATGGCCACCTGGCCAAACACTGTTCCACTGTCTGTACAGCATGGGAGAGCAGTTGTTTCTGCCAGGCCAGGGCTAAGAAGAGTAGTAGCAGACAAAGGAAGGTGCCTTCATGGCACACTACTGGTGTGTGGGAGGTGCGGCCCTTCATTCTCTCCATCAATAATCTGTTTGGCTTGAAAATGTCCTCAGGTGGACGTCCTGTTACTTTCTGTCGGGGATTTTTTGTGGAGGTTGAATAAACAAAACCAGTTTCTTTGGGATTTTATTTCATATTCCAGTGGATCCTCAGAAGGATGCTCCATCAAACGTGACGGCAGCCAGAGCTTGAGCTAGAAACGAAAAGCAGAGACAAGACAAAAGAAAGAAAGTGAGAAAAACAGAGGGGGAGGAATGGATGTAAAGAAAGTGGGAATTTTGTAAAGGGAGGTACAGAGAGACAGAGAGAGAATCATTTATGTCCAATAAAAACAAACTTTTACAAAGCACCCAAAACAAAGACACAACAAAGACAAGGAAAGAAAAGAAAAGCAAACAAAAACATATCTGAACTCCTATAAGTATCATTTCTGAAGTACAGGACAGCTCTTTGTATTGTGTCATAATGGCCAACCGTTCCAGACCAGCCCGAATCAGGATGCTGAAGATAATGTTGCTGAGCACAGGAGGTGCCACTGTTAATCTGGGGAATTATTATTATAGTTATTAAGGAGGAGTCAATAGTTGTTACATCAAGGATTAGTGAGTCGTATCACAACATCCACTTAGTAATTTTCCAGCCAACATAGTTTTTACTGCATGGTTAGATTGTTCCATCATTTTGTGTAAGTCTGCGTTCAATTTGTGCGCTTGGCTTTGAAAAGTACCATTTGTGACCTTGCCAAAGATGAAAAGTAATACAGCTATGTTAAGTTGTTTTTGCCAAACCTAATGCAGGGAGAAACATCAGGAAAATGTGTGGTTTTTCTGTGACTGACCAAGAATGACAGGACCATTTTCTGACAGAATTAGTAAACATATTAGAGGCAAAACATCTGGATAGTTTGTGAGTTTTGGGTTTTTGACCAAGACTGGCAGGAACTTTTTGTAGACAACTTATTATGATAATACTTGTAACCAACCAGTATCAACTCCTAAACATATAAACTCATTAGAGACTCTGGTACTTGATCCCAATTTATTCATATGATGCGATTACACTTAACTGTTAAAGGTACGGGGTGCTGAATGTGATGGCCGTTAGCCTCCTAATGGGAAACAGTTATTCATCATTACTGGGGTTTATTGCTAGGAATATGTTGAACGTAGCAGCATGGTTTCATTCAAAGCTTATTGGCACAAACTACCACCACAGGGCTCTGGTCAATGTAAAGCCCTGTAAAAGGAAGGGTGTTACGGAGCTAGGGCAACGAGACACATGCATTGGCCAAAACGCTGCAAGCTATTGGTAATAACAGATTAGTTATTAGTAAAATTATCTAAAACTGTGTTCAAGTGCAGGCTGCACAACTTAATGTCTGTGTCAGCTGTCATCACTCTTCCCCATGTTTTATATCAGCACAAAAGCGGCAGACAGACAATCCCAAGTTTAAGGGTATGCATCCAAAACAGTTAAAGAGGTGGGTCACTGTTGTAATTGCATTGGTCCATCTTTTTCCACACCTTAAAAGGATAACAATATCTAGGAAAAGGCCTTTTAGTGAGAAGCACACAATTATTTTGTTATGATGTCCGTTGAGAGCAAACTAAACTTTTCATTAAGTAAATCAATTTTGCAAAGCATATAGCAGTAAAAAGTAGCAATAAAAGAGCGATGTTAAAGATCACCTGTGGGAAAAACAGAGAGCTCTGCCCAAACCAAGGAGGTGAGGGAGAGGTTGTGAGGCAGGAGGAGGAGACGAGAGAGGGGGCGGGGTTGGTCAGGGAGGAGGTAGGTGTGGTTGGTGGGCGGGAACTCACCTTCACAGACTCACACCTTCATGATGTGGGCGGGGTCGGGGGAAGTCAGCGGAGGAGGGGGGAGTGGCCAGGCTGGTCGGGGAGGCAGGGGGACTGGGAGCACACTGGGCTGGAATGAATGGAGGTGTGAAGTGAGGATGAGCAAAACATGCAGTCAAGAGTTTGGACACACGTGTGTCCAACATTTTGACAGGTACTGTATAGCACAACATAAAAGTGTGACGCAATTCTGAAGGGGAAGGGCAGAGCGAGGAAGATGCATGAGGATCACTCGCAACACGTTACAGGGGACATGACGGCTCTGAGGAACTGAGGAAGCCAGATGCTAAAGCCATTGTATCTGGACCTACAAAACCTTTATCCAAACCACTTCGAAACAACATTGACCGTTTTGACTGGCTGTTAGCTAGAGATTAATTTGCAAGGCAAATCATTCCTATGATGGGAAGCATGGACACTAGTTAAACAGTTATAACCCTACATACCATATCGGAAGGATGTTTTGATAATTAAGGTAATTCATTCAACAAGATTTTTTCTGGAGGAAACACCAGAGTGACGAATATACTGTGATACCACTTTGGTTTGAGCTCTGTGCAGCTGGTACATAAGCATATCTGTCCAGTCGAGGGTGATTATACGTAAAGCTAGATGGTTTCATGACATTACGGCCAGGAATACTATACTATACTATAATAGTCATATAAGACTTGACACATCAAACCCATCTGTCTCTCCTTTGTCTCAACACCTGAAGTTGACAGGTTGAGGTTCAATTCATTTCCACGAAGTCATCTGAGATCTAGTTTGTTGAGACCGTGACAGTGATGTACAGTCAGTGGTGAGGTAGTGCTGTGGTGTTGAGCAAACAGATACTACATAACTATCTGGGATGACAAAGGAGCAGTAGGTTTGGTGGTGAATATTGTGAAGGACACAGACATTTGATATTCTGTTTTCCCTGCTGGAACTAGACATTCCACAACAGGACAATTATTATTTGCGACATGGAATGGAATAATATCCTTTTGGAACGTCTGGTGTCAACATGGCGACTCTACATTCTTAGTTCATCCGAGTTGATCAGATCTCTGTATAGCTCTGGCTTTGGAACTGGGATGGTAAATGTTAACTGTTTTGGATGAGGATAAGGTTGGACAAGGCTTAATAGATGCTTTCTGTTGGAACGGATACAGATCCTTAAACAGTGATGGATGGGACCCGTATATATACATATACATGTATATATATGTATATATATGTATATATATATATAGTTTGGTTTGCAATTGAAAACTTTTTATAAAATGAAGAAACTTTCTTATCACACAGATTCAGGTTGCGCTCTTTCATTCTGCTTGGTTTCATATGGTTTTTAGTGGAGGCAGGCCAGGTGAAGGAAGTGAGGGTGTGGTTAATCAGTGAATACACATTTGACAATGAAGTGTAACTAAGGGTTGAACTGGGATTTCAAGAATTCATGACCATGAAAGCTAAAATATTTGTCCATCAATAAGACAGTTTGACAGTGATCACCTTCAGTCTAACCCCAAAAAAACATTCCTGATGCTGGAGAGTCGTGCTGCAAATAGACCAAAAGTGACTGATTGGTGGTAGAAATGTGTGTAATAGAAGTGAGGAGGAAAGGGGTGGGGGGGGGGTTGCAGCAACACGTCGCCTCTCTCCGCTGGGGGGCCCCCTTAGTGGCAGTGGGGCGATGGGGCTGGGTTCGGGGTGTTCAACGGTAACTGTGAGGGTGGTAACCGTGGTGACCGGGTGGTCGAGGTGGGGGCGGCAGAGGAGGCGTCCTCACCGGAGAGCAGGCGGGAGCGTCGCGAGGCCTCTGCGGCCAGGGCACAGGAGATCTCAATCCTCTTCTCCTGCTCCTGGAGCTGCGTCTCTGGGTTGCCCTGGTGATGGGAACCACCCCCCTCAGTAGGACCATCCAATAGGGGAACCACATTCTGGAGACTGGAGTGAGAGGGAGGATGGAGGGGGAGAGAGGGAGAGAGGGTGGGTGGAGGGGTGGGGCGAGAGTGACGAAGAAGAGAAAAGAAAAGAGAAAAGAGAACTGTTAATACTTATACAGATGTGAAACAGAGGACCAGGCTAGGAGAGAACATGTTGAGTGTGTGTAATACAGTAGTACCGTGTGTGTAATACAGTAGTACCATGTGTGTAATACAGTAGTACCGTGTGAGTTAAACAGTAGTACCGTGTGTGTAATACAGTAGTACCATGTGTGTAATACAGTAGTACCGTGTGTGTAATACAGTAGTACCATGTGTGTAATACAGTAGTACCGTGTGTGTAATACAGTAGTACCGTGTGTGTTAAACAGTAGTATCGTGTGTAATACAGTAGTACCGTGTGTGTAATACAGTAGTACCATGTGTGCAATACAGTAGTACCGTGTGTGTTATACAGTAGTATCGTGTGTAATACAGTAGTACCATGTGTGTAATACAGTAGTACCGTGTGTGTTATACAGTAGTATCGTGTGTAATACAGTAGTACCGTGCGTATAATACAGTAGTACCGTGTGTGTAATACAGTAGTATCATGTGTAATACAGTAGTACCGCATGTGTCATACAGTAGTACCATGTGTGTAATACAGTAGTGCCGTGTGTGTAATACAGTAGTACCATGTGT
>JACXGI010003034.1:0-32586 GCA_016801175.1 Esox masquinongy | reverse complement strand
TGTTATACAGTAGTATCGTGTGTAATACAGTAGTACCGTGTGTATAATACAGTAGTACCGTGTGTGTAATACAGTAGTATCATGTGTAATACAGTAGTACCGCATGTGTCATACAGTAGTACCATGTGTGTAATACAGTAGTGCCGTGTGTGTAATACAGTAGTACCATGTGTGTAATACAGTAGTACCGTGTGTGTTATACAGTAGTATCGTGTGTAATACAGTAGTACCGTGTGTATAATACAGTAGTACCGCGTGTAAAACAGTAGTACCATGTGTGTAATACAGTAGTACAGTGTGTGTTATACAGTAGTATCGTGTGTAATACAGTAGTACCGTGTGTTATACAGTATTACCGTGTGTGTTATACAGTAGTATAATGTGTAATACAGTAGTACCGTGTGTGTAATACAGTAGTACTGTGTGTGTAATACAGTAGTATCATGTGTAATACAGTAGCACCGTGTGTGTAATAGAGTAGTAACATGTGTGTAATACAGTAGTAGTGTGTGTGTTATACAGTAGTATCGTGTGTAATACAGTAGTACCATGTGTGTAATACAGTAGTACCGTGTGTGTTATACAGTAGTATCATGTGTAATACAGTAGTACCGTGTGTGTAATACAGTAGTACCATGTGTGTAATACAGTAGTACTGTGTGTAATACAATAGTCTGTACATACTTTGATTTGGCAATGAGTGTCTTAATCCTTTCTACTTTCTTCTGTTTCTCCTTCTGCTCCTCTGGGCTGAGAGGCATGTTGGGTTCCACATCCAAGTAACGCTCTGGAATCAGAACCTTGTCTGGAGCAGCCAGCTGAGGACACATCATGCCACGGTCACAGATGGGGTCTGGTAACCCACTGTTTTATTGATCTGCTGTTCACTCACTATGCAGTCAGCAGTTTTGACCTACGTTGGAGAACTCTGGGGAAGCCTGTGCTAACATGTCAATTACCATCTCAAACTAGGCTGATGCTGAATACTTCTGAAAAGATTTTCAAATATTGCATTTGGCACCGTATTGTGTGTGTGTTGGTCTGAGTTTGCCTTACCTCTTTACTGATGTCCAGGTTGTAGTGGTCTGGTTCCATCTGTAACCGTCTGAGGCGAGCGATCTCCTCTCTAGGGGACTCCGGCACCCCCTCACCTCGTACGGCAGCCTCCAGGTCCTTGATGTCCACCTCGTGGGCCGTCAACCTCCGCCTCACCTGGGCAAACAGAGATAACCAATCAGAATAGAGAGTGGGAAGGCTTGGCCGAGGACACAGCCAATCAGCAAGGCGGCGAGGGATAGCCAAGCGGTCAGCATAGTGTATATATCGCTGGCTAATCCATATACGTGCACATGCAGAGTGAAAGGAGAGCCTACCACTCTGTAGTTGGCACCGCCCTGGCTGCCCAGGTTCAAACTGCGCCTCTTGTCCCTGACAGAGCTGCTCTGGTTCCTACGGATACGCTCGTTCTGCTCTTCAATACTCATCTTGGACTTGACCTCAGCAGGAAATACTGCACTCTTAGGACGCTCCTAGGAGACAGGAACGACAAGGTCATGATTCATGGTCATGCATTTAATTAACGTCCTGCCTTTTCGGCTCCATTAAGACCTGTCTGACATGCTGCCTACCCTGGAGATTCCATTGGGCACCTTGCCGTTGCGTCGGTTTATTCCTTGGTCCTCCATGGGAGACTTAGTCCTGGGTGGAACGATCCCCACTGGACAACACAGAGACAAAAAGTAGGTCAGAGGTTACAAAGGTTGCATACCAATAGCTAAAAATGGCTGCTGTTACCCAAAGGGCATCCCATAGGACGTAGACACACAGAGGATGAGTTTTATCATTCAGTCTGTTATCATGTAGACAATTTACTTTAATTAGATACAGCCAGTCTTGAGAACTAGTAATCTAATTTAAATTTAAATTACAGTGCCTTGATAAATTGTTTAAACCTCCTTACCAATTCTTTCATATGACTGAATTGGAAATGGTACATTGAAACTTTGTTCTATGCTGTTCATTATATTTTAAAACACTGACACTCAAAATCAATTATTGTATGTGATATTGGTGATATGTTATATATTTGTTAGGAAAAACATATTTTGCAATGTAATATTTGTTAGGAAAAAATGTTGCTAGAATATGTATTCAACTTATTTTCTATGGAAGATCCAATTTCACACAGAAGAAAGAATTTAGCCTTACAAGGACACAATCACCTTACAATAGGTCGACACCTTTGATCCGTTAAGATTGCCATTGCATTGTCTGGATACAGAAATTGTACAATTGTGCATCAGTCCAGCATATAGAAAGCTATTCAAAACGCTGGCCTGGAATGGAGGCTGGTCAGAAAGAAGTTATAACTCTAAAAGTACCACCTAAAAGCAAAAGCTTCATTCAACCAACACAAACATCCTGTAGAAAATACGTCAAGAAAAAATTGCCAAAATGTCTTTGACATCACAAAGCTGGTACATGTTTAACAAAATACTTAAAGCTATTATTGCTGCAAAATGAGGCTCAACCAAATAGTCATATGGGGGGTAAAATGCTTGCATGAAACATATTTCAGTTTTAAAAAATTTTTCCTAACATTCCCCAAAATAAAATTTATGTCATCTGCTAATAACTGATTTTGAGAGTCAGAGTTAATCAAATATTGAATAAATTGAAATGTTATCCCACCATTTGTAATTCAGAAATAAATAAGAGAATTGGTTAGAGGTTTGAGTACTTTTGCAAGGCACTATATATGTTGGTGTAAATTCAAATTCAATATTTTCATTAAAAAAGCAATTTGCCACTGTATTCAGATTTGACCACTACACTGAGGTCCATCTTCTTGTGCGAATCACAAATTCAGCACATTTAGGAAATAAGTCACACAATAAAAAAGAATGCTCCTTTATAGATCTAGTGACTGGAGATGCCCCTGTTATGAACAATACATATTTGTACCCACTCAAGCAGTCACCTACATTATTGTCATCTTTACTGGCTATGCAGACCCAATGACATGCCAGAACTCCATTACACAGGGTCCTTCATGAAAACGTTGGCAACACTGTAAGTTGCTTTGGATAAGATATTACTATTGGCAGAAAACCAGATTCCACCGTACCTTTATTCATGCTGGCCTGTCGATCCTGATCAAGATCCTGAACTTCGTTGTTATTGGGCCGTTCTCCCGGTGAAACATCCTGCCGGTAACTGTACTTGTGCTGCAACACAGAGCAGGAGAACAAGCAAAAGCATTAGCAGCCAATCAGTGTTAAGGCATCTACCCAGAGAATATTCACACTAATCAGGCAGAAGCATCAGAGCCAGCTACGTAGATATGGACCTTATGGTTACCCTGAACACAAAAGGCATTAGATAATGAGTGTTAGTGTGTGTAGCAATGGTGGTGTTACTACAAGATATAGTCAGGTTCCACAACTCAGTGACTGGCGTAGATAGGACGTGCAAGGTGCACACTACAGGGCAGACACAGCACTGGAACATAGACAAGCACAATAACAACGCATCCACATCACTACAGTGACTGGCACAACAGACAACACACCTCCACTCACAACCTTACCTGCCACCTGCCCTGAACTGAGCCATAGCATCCAAAAGCACCCAGGCTGGCCGTTTTATTTCATATTGTTGTTTTAGATGCTCTTTCTTTTTTACAGCTCCATGCATTTTTATTGAAATATATTGAATCATTTCTGTAGTTATATTATTATTAATTTATTGTTATTAATAGTACTAATGTCCAATGCTTCACAGAAGACTGTAGAGGACCAAAGTCAAGTCACTAAGTAGAACAATAACTACTAGTGAAGGTACTTTTGGGAGAGCTCACAAATGGAGAGAAGAGTAGAACTAGAAGAGACAGATGATAGGGAGGATGGCGTAGCGGATGATGGAGGGGGCGGTGGAGAGGATGATGGGGGACGGTGGAGAGGATGATGGGGGGACAGTAGAGAGGATGATGGGGGACGGTGGAGAGGATGATGGGGAACGGTGGAGAGGATGATGGGGGGACGGTGGAGCAGATGATGGGGAGATGCTGGAATGGATAACAGGAGTATGATTGATGACGGGGTGGTGAAGGTAGTGTGTTTGTGTTATAGCTCTGCTGTTTAGGGATCTGGGAGCATTTTCGGGAAAGATTTGGAGTGTTTTTACTGAATGGATTACAACTAGGGGTTCCACTTTATTTTGAGAATCCCAATTTCCATCTGCTGATGTTCTACACAGAGCAATACGATCAGAAAATGGTAAACAAACCACATGTTGATAAGCAACTACTTGCTAAGGTTAGGGTTAGGTTTAGAAGAAGTTATAGGGTAAAGGGTTAAGGTTAGGTTCAGGATAAAGGTGAGGATAAGGGTTAGGGTTAGAAGATAGTTATTTACAATGTACTAATTGTGAGTAAAATAATATGTAGAACAAACACAGACACACTTTTTGGACTCTCAAAATAAAGTGTTAACCAACTTGGCTTATGGTAGATGTGTCACTTAGCAACAGATTGAGGAACAGCTTACTCAACCCCCTTGTCATCATTTCACCCACTAGAGGGATAATAATAAATCTGCCTCTGAATCAGTAGCTATGGGCAACATCAACCTGCTTAGGTCCGTGACAGAGGATGTGGCAGGAATGGGAAGTCCCTCCCACCCTCATATCACCAAATACCTTTCTGCCGCGGGACTCTTCGTCATCAAGGTAACCGTCGTCCAGGCCCAGGCTGCGTAGCCAGGCGGAGCTGTCGAAGGGCAGAGGGGGAACGGAGGGGGGGAGGGACGGGGGTGACTCCAGGGGGTAGTAGGATTTTGGAAGTGGTGGCCGGGGCGGGCCAATGTCCTAGAGCCACAAGAAGGGAGGAATAAGGAGAGGAAGATAGGGGAGGAGGAAGCGGAGGAGGAAGAGAGAGCGCTGTGCATCAAGGAGTGTGACAAAAGCCAGGCGGAGTGCAGAGCAGAAGGATCATGGGACGATTTGAGGAATGGAGCCCTGACCCCAATGGACTTCAGGGGTGAAGGGTCACAGGCGTCCAGTGAGAAGCCTGGACTGAGAGCTAGCATGGATGCCAATACTAATGAATTAAAATCAGATTATTAGTACTGAAACAAGCCACTGATTGCTGCTGAATAGGAAATGATAAGATAGAAAGAAGCACCACAATTTCAGTATAGACGATGCTATCAGCTACAATTATGCAACACAATGATACATGGAATAATAGTGCCGACAACACAGGCTTTTATTCTCTGAGGTTGAACACTACAATTCAGATGTCAGCGTAAAGTATGAGCTCCATTCCAAACAGAAAGAGAAGAAGTTGGCTGTTATCTGGGAAGGCAGAACACTACAGGTATACGTGGGTTTCCTACAAAAAACAAATAACAGGAGTATCCAATTTCAGCCAGAGAATGCCTCAGTGTTTTCTGGACCATAGAACACAGCTCAGTTCATTTCTAGCTTTATAATATTCCTTGATATCAGATGATTTAAATAAGCACCTTAGCAGAAGACCAACAGAAACTTTGATCCAGAAGGACTGAAGTTGGGCGATGGAGTACCTGGGAGGCTGAACAGGGTTATACTACAGAACCTTCTTAATAGGGTTAAGGTTTAGGTCAGGACCACACACCCATCCAATCATCCCTCAGACCTACATCACTCAGCACCATGTTCCACATAGTGAAAGAAGCCATGAAGGAACTTTTGGAGAAAATTTGCAGTATTCCCACTCCACCTACCAACAGATTTTCTACAAATTATTTATGACAAACAGGTGGCTTTGTTCACTTATTCAATTTAGTAGAAAAATACATGTGTCATGTGGTTTTGGAGGGGTGTGTGAGCATTGGCAGGTCTTGTGAAACGATTTAACTCAGGCCCTTTCAAGTCCTTATCTCCTAAATGATATGAAAGTGACAGCGCTATGGTCTGCTGTAGAATGCCTTTTTGTTGTTGGCCATAGATGATCCAGAATGCTTTAAATAACCTGTCATCAGCCTGTCATGTTATCTGCCTCTAACCAAATCATGGAAAACTGAATCAGGAGATACATGAAGCCTCTGTGTTGGTCAGCTGAGAGAAACAAACAGGCTGCCTGGCTGTTCAAACCAATGACACGCTCCTTAGATCCACGAAAGCAAAAGAAAAAAAGAGCTATTATTGATTCTGATTTCCCAGTAGTGAAATAGGCTATTGATGTAAATGGCACTATATAATAATTTAACAAGATTTCAAGCAGGTTGAAAACTCCTGACTACATTTTCCTGGAGAATGTTCTTCATAGAGGGTTAGTCCAATTGCTGGACCCTGACTATTTACCAGATGTAGAATATTTAGATCGTTTGTTACCCTTGAAACAATATGGGCATAGATAAACAGATCCATGATTAAATTTTCTTTAAACAGCCATTACAAATGTCAACATTTGCCACCGCTAACTAAAACTCAACGTAGGTAATTAGGGCGTGTGAGCATGTCAAAATTGTTACATCAAAATCACCTGAAATCAACCACATTTTTGGTTTGCTGTTAGCTGAAGGGGATTTGGCCATACGAAAAATAAACACGCTTTGACTACCTAGGTGTGTTATGGCGGTTAGAGAAAAAAACCTGGAATATGGATTACATTCCTGTTGATCCACTGACTTCTTTCAGGGTGAGGAACCATCTAACGTCAAGCTGAATGACAGTGAAACGCTCCATAATAAATCACTAGGACCATTCGTCACCCTCAGCCTCACACTCTGCCACAGAGAGTGTGAGGCTTTAACTTGTTACTGTTGGCACATTCAGATAAGCTGCATCCCCGTACAAAGCACCATGACGTTATAAGTGGCAGGCCAGTACACTGCAGTCCACCATGGCTATAGATGGGTCTGCCTGTACACCCTGACCCACGGCCTGTTGTTTGGATGGCTGTGTGGTGACATTGGGGCGTGGCCTGTGGGATAACCCCTGTCACTAGGATATAGCTCGTTGTTGGGGAAGGTGAGTGGGCGTGAGCGAGGACGTGGATGGGACGGCCCTTGGGATCGTTCTTGGGACTGAGTGGCTAGGTAGTGGACCTTGTGCTCCAACTCAGGATGGAGGGCCCTGCTCCTGGGTCGGGGAGGTGGGTTGTCTGTATGGGCATCTGGGCTATGGCTACAGTGGTTTCGGCAGGGAGATGAGTGCGGGGTCTCTGAGACAGACAGGTGGGTGCGCTGAGGTGGATATCTGAGGAAGTCGGGATAGCTAGCCTGATAGGAAGGTGGGTCTGGGATAACATCTTTCCTGTAGCCAACGACTTGCTGTTTGGTTGTGGAGCTGGGTGGACCTCCGGAGCTGGCTTCGGGGCTGTGACGCTCTGGATGTGTTCTGTCACTATTGGATTTAGTGGCTCGGCTGGGGCCAGGGTTGGGGCTGCTCAGGTTGGTTCTGGGGTCTATGCTGGATTGGGTTTCCTCAGGAGTTCTACAGGCGTACCAGCTGGCTTGAGAGATATGCATCTCTTGCTGGGTGCCTTTATTCTCAACTGGGTCTTGTCTGGCTTGGCCAATACTGGGAAGGGTGTTTAGTTTCGAACGGGTGTTGCTGGATAAGTAAAGGGCACTTGCAGGGCTGAGGGACCTGGGCCTGTGGTGTGGGAAGGTAGGGCTACAGAAGGCTTTGGTGTTTGGGTCAGGACTGGTGCGGGTGTTAGCTTGAGGACCAGGTTGGGTGATTGGCTCAGAGACGGGTCTATTTAGATCAGAACCCATTTGGGTGTTTGATTCAGAGCCTGGCAGGCTACTTTCGTCAGGAGCCAGATGAGCGTTAGGTTGATGAGCTGGTCGGGTTTTAGGTTGGAGACCTGGGTGGAGACCCAGACGGGTGAGTGGGTGGTGGGAGGGGGCGGTGCTTACCTCCGGACCAAGGTGTTTGGTAGGGGAGGCCTGGGAGGCGGGCACTGGGGAGAAGGGGCTGAGTGGATTGGTGAGGCTTATTGTGCTCAGGGGACTGGCAGGACTATTGGTGCTAAAGGAACCCGATGCCCCACTGGCCACTGTGGGAGAGAGAGAGAGAGAGAGGAAAGAGAAGAAAGAGAGAGGGGAGAGAGGGGGGAGGAGTGAGAGAAGAAAGGTTGGGGTATGAAGAAGAGAGGAAAGATTGACAAAGAGGGAGTGGGGAGTTAGACATACTGGATGCATGTAGCATGTTGTTCATCAATGTAGTCATGTTGACTCATTTATTAATTTATCATCTCATTTATCTAGATGTATGTAGTTACTCTTGTAGTCTTGCATTTCAGAGTGAATATGAAATAAATAGCTATGTTGAAGTGTCAGTATTGGAGGTCTGACTGTCTGTTGTTGATGTTTTTGGGGGAGATGAATGCGTACCCCTGTGTTTGGCTGTGTCTGTGCCTCGGGAAAGGTTGCTCTTGTGGAGTCCCTCCAACACATCCTGAACTCTCCAGAACTCCTTCTGAATGTGTCTGTGGACCAACTCACTCTGACAGAGGAGAGGAGATGTGGAGGATGAGTGAGGATGGAGCAAAGACAAGGAAAGGATATAAAATAATGATAGAGAAGAATGTTAGAGAAGAAAAAATTAGTTAAAATACTACATAATAGCTTGTTAATAAATATTTGTTGGAAAAATCCTCTATTAGATTGCGTGAGTGTATGGTGGAGAATGTACAGGTAGGTGGCTCTGATCCTTGACTCCTGGAAACACTAGGAAGTAAGGAGGACACTCATGAATCCTCAAAGCAGGATTTCTAGAAAAACTGAAATATCTTCTGAAATGTGCCACGCCCACTATACCTCCTACACAATAGATGATATCGTGAAAAGAATGATGATTAATTGGACATGATGAACATTTGTTTGTGTTAATCCATTATTGATGAAGGATGCAAGCGCATTTTAAATTATTGATTAAAAGAACGGTTTCAAGCCGGTCATTAGCAAGCCCTGATAACAACGTGTTAAGTGGCTAGAAAACAGCCAAAGAACAGCCCTAGAAACTCTGGGATGAATTGATACAGCTGAGGTCATGAGCAGGTAAGACTACGAAATCAGCTCCATTCTACGGCTGAAGAAAACAGCCGAAGCTTTAGGGCTGTCTCAGATGATAAGGTCCTTGTGGGACCTGATAAAGCCAGAGTGTTTGTGTACCTGCCCGCCTGCATTCAGTTGCTCCCACAGGTCTCCATGGATAGCATTGACTTCATCCTCCAAGGCCTCAAACTCCATCCGGGTGGTAGTCAAAGCCTGTGGACAGCAGGGTAGAAGACATACACTCAGACCCTGGAACACACACTCAGACCCTGAAACACACACTCAGACCCTGAAACACACACTCAGACCCTGAAACACACACTCAGACCCTGGAACACAGACTCAGACCCTGAAATAAATACTCAGACCCTGAAATACACACTCAGACCCTGGAACACACCGACCCTGAAACACACACTCAGACCCTGAAACACACACTCAGACCCTGAAATACACACTCAGACCCTGGAACACACACTCAGACCCTGGAACACACCGTCCCTGAAACACACACTCAGACCCTGAAACACACACTCAGACCCTGGAACACACTGACCCTGAAACACACACTCAGACCCTGGAAAACACCGACCCTGGAACACACACTCAGATCCTGGAACACACACTCTGACCCTGAAACACACACTCAGACCCTGAAACACACACTCAGACCCTGGAGCACACAGACCCTGAAACACACTCAGACCCTGGAAAACACACTCAGACCCTGGAACACACACTCAGACCCTGGAACACACACTCCGGACCTGGAAGATACACATATCCTGGAACACACACTCATATCCTAGAACACACAGTTATATCCTGGAATACATACTCAGACACTGGAAAAACATTCAGGACCTGGAATTATGCTGCCCCCTCTATAAATCTGCCTTACACTGGATGCCTGGGAAAGTTCTCCTCTGATGTTGATGAGCTGGTTCTGCAGTGTCTCCTTCTTGAGCTGTAGTTTGTCTGCAGCTAGCGGCTGACCTCGGTACAGCTCCATCTCCTGGTGCGTGGCCACCAGCGCCCCCTCTAGGCTGTCCTGGGAACAGAAGGGAATGGGGGACTTGTCAGGCCACATTTTTTGGCTATTTTGATTTTATTTGAATCCCCATTAGTTATTGCCAAAAGCAGCAGCTTTTCTTCCTGGGGTCCACATAAAAGATAGAACAAAACCAGGGTCTATTTAGTATTTGACTACGTATTTGATTTGCATACTATTAATGGTTAGGTTTAGGTTTTTGAGGTGTGTGGGGAAGTTGATCGAATGTCACATGCAGGAACCCAAAATCATGGTTTTATATTGACTATTTTGGAAATTTGTCAAAGATTTGTTTTTCTAGGATTTTCTAGATTGATGCATACAATATATATAATAGGTATTCATCTACCATGTCCATTCTCAATGTTAATGGTGAATGGTATTTATCTACCTTGTTTATACCCAATGTTAACTGTGAATGATATTGATCTACCTTGTCCATACTCAGTGTTAATGGTGAGGGGTATTTAACTACCTTGTCCATACTCAGTGTTAATGGTGAAGGGTATTTATCTACCTTGTCCATACTCAGTGTTAATGGTGAGGGGTATTTATCTACCTTGTCCATTCCCAACCTGTGAACCATTGCTTCCTGGTCCTTTAGAATTCTGCTCTGCTCACAAAGACGGCCCAGAAGTTTCTATATAGAGAATTAAGAGGGAATGAAAGAAGGATTTAAAGAGCCACTGCGACAGAGAACACATGAATCTACGAGGCTGGGACAGGGCTGCGAGTTGACAGGGCAGCAGTGTTTACAGAGAACAGGAAGCTGGTGTAGGATTGACAATTTAAGAGGGTTGTTTTGACATTGTTTATGGAAAGACAGATGAAGGGTCGTGGCCTTACACTGGTCTCGATCTCATTGAGCTTCAGTGTGGGATGAAGATCCCTGCTGAGGTCACGGAATGGTGGCACCTGTGTAAACAGGGACAGGCCGCTGTTTAAAATAAAATCATATTAACCAGAACAATGTTCAAACCAGTGCTTTGTATGGCACAGCCAGGTTTGAAAAACAACCTACACAACATTCCACTCAGCGTGCCATAGGTATGCCCAGACCACCCAGTAACATAGGACATTTAATCAATGACACAGCAAAAGAGCAGAACTGGTAGAAAACCACCATACAATATACATAGTAAATACATGGAACATCAATACTGTATAGTACATATTGCATCCATACGTAGTGTGAATATGAATACAGATATAGCATATATAGTAAATACCAACTGTTATTCTCTGTTATATGGAGTAGCAAGAGCGAATAAGGTGAGCAAGAAGGCTACCCTTCTCCCTTCTGTCAAGAATGTCATCTATCACTGTGATTGAACGGTATATGTAAAGGAGGATATAACATGACGGGGAGACGTAGTTGAAGGATGGGGGTGTAGTGAAGTTATGAAACACTATTAGGCTAAAGCGCAAGACGTGATATGATGTGAAAAACGCATGGGAAGACAAATAACAATGAAGCACTATGAAGCAACAAGGTGAAATAACATGTCAGACAAACTGGCAGGACAATGAAAGCAAAAGTGTGTTCTATGGGCAGAGCCTAGTGTCTAACAGTCACATGCTAGAGCGGGCTAATGGAGAGAGGAGAGGCAGGCTTGGGGAAGACTATGGGGTCAGAGGGAAATCTTTCCAGTCTAGAGGACAGCTTATCCTCTTACCCCACACTATTAGTGGCTAGACAAGCCCTGAAGAGGACAGTAGTTGGACTCTGACCTCTGTGGAAAGAGAGACCCTACGCAAACAGCTACAGTCGTATTCTTGACCAGCAACCCCGTGGCTACAAGTGCCCTGTTTTCCTGATACCTTGGCAGTGTAAACTTGTACTGTTGCCAGTCCTCGGGGGTTAGAGTATCCATCCTTCCATCTCTAGCAAACACTGTTGATTAAACTAGTCAAGCAGTAAAGCACAAAGGCATGTGGCCAATAGACAATAGCTTGCAGCAGTCTCATGTACTGTGGCTTTCAGCCAATCCGCTTTCAGGATTCAATTCACCTGGTTGATATGAAACTTTCCTGATTAGTTGATTATTGGAGTTAGCTGTGTTGGCCTGGTCCAAGGCAAAAGGTGTGACTCCATCAGGCCCCCGAGGACTGGTGTGGATACATGTCTTATATCTAGTCTCAGAGTGAAGGATGGGGAGACAGTGCGAATTAAGGTCTTTATGGAGCAGTGTGTTGGATCTGCTTTTCTTTTGATTGTGGGATATATTTTGGTACTGGTCAGAAACATCGTTTTGATTTACTATTTATATTTTAGGTGGATCCTAGCTGATGGGGAAGATTGTTTGTGGACAAGTGTTGACGGGGCTCTATGTCCAGCTGTAGCCTGCCTCTCTGGGGCACTCTCTCCTCTCTTACTTGTGCAAAGAGCTTTGCTCTAGGGGAGGATCGCTCCACCATTCTGGTTAGCATTCCGATAAGGTGATCTCCACCGGTCACCTGAGGCGAAACACACCGTCCATCATTCTCTATTAGCACCGGCTCCTGACCAGCGTGGTAGTTCTATCATTACTAATTTGACAAAGGTGCTTGTGTGCAGTTTGTGTGAAGTACTGTGGACATGGAGCACCGTAAAGGGCTCGGTGACGGTGAGACAGGACGCGACCGTGGAAAAGAATGGGGGAAACAGGTGTTCAGGTGTGACACCAGGGACAACGACACATCTGAATACTGTGGTAAACATCACCAAGCAGGCTGTTAACAGACCCGGGAAGGGCCATAACACAGTTTATGGATTATCACCAAACAAAAAAAAACCCTGAGCTCAGTGGGAAAGTTAGGCAGCTTTTCTTTTAGACTCAAACTGGTTGAATCAATATTATGTTTTTTGTGTGACTTGTCAACACATTGTGACGTAACACGTAGGTGTGCTTTGTTTGAGCGTTCCTCTTCGGAGGTCGATACCGAGGTTCGGGTTTTACTGTACATACCTGTTGATCCAGGTACTCCAGGTTCCGCTGGAGCTGTAGGTCTAAAATGTCCTCCTGACACAAGGATCAGCAGTGACATCAACAGGGACAAAGACAAGGACAGTGCAAGACCCAGTAGTAGACACACCAGTGAAACCAAAAAAAAAGAGAAAAAGAGACCAGGGAGAGACAGAGAAAAAGAGACCAGGGAGAGACAGGGAGAGACAGAGAAAAAGAGACCAGGCAGAGACAGGGAGAGACAGAGAAAAAGAGACCAGGAGAGACAGGGAGCGACAGAGAAAAAGAGACCAGGGAGAGACAGGGAAAAAGAGACCAGGGAGAGACAAGGAGAGATAGAGAAAAAGAGACCAGGGAGAGACAGGGAGAGACAGAGAAAAAGAGACAGGGAGAGATAAAGAAAAAGAGACCAGGGAGACAGGGAGAGATAGAGAAAAAGAGACCAGGGAGAGACAGAGAAAAAGAGACCAGGGAGAGACAGAGAAAAAGAGACCAAGGAGAGGCAGAGAAAAAGAGACCAGGGAGAGACAGAGAAAAAGAGACCAGGGAGAGACAGGGAGCGATAGAGAAAAAGAGACCAGGGAGAGACAGGGAGCGATAGAGAAAAAGAGACCAGGGAGAGACAGGGAGAGGGAAGGGAAACAGGGAGGACAGACATAAATACAAGAACACCTGTCGTAGAAAGCGGCAAAGCACAGCAATAGCATCCCTTCAGAGATACTGCAGGTTGTAAGCAGAGATATGCAGCCATCTGGGAAATATATTTCCACTAAACATGTGTATGTGTGTGTGCGTGTGTCTGTGTGTGTTTGTGTGTGTGAGTGAGTGACTAATGCGACATTGGACATTTGACAGTGTAACACACTGATGGAGGACGTACCATTTTGCCGTGTAGCGAAGGGGAGGCAGGGTAGTTGTAATGGTACATTCCTTGGCTTAGCGACCTTCTGTCTCCAGGGTAATCATACTGAAATTAGAGAAATCACCAGGAGGTTGCCAGAGCACTTTGATCTTGGGCTAGCAACACAAAGCAACACTATCACCAGGTAAGACTTCCTACCATCAGGTGGTCTAGGGATCTCAATCATAATAAACACATCCTCACAAGCCCTACAAACAGCTGACCCCCTCCCCCCCACCCAACAAAAACACACGAACACACATACACTCTCACCTTTGGTGAACTCAAAGACCTTCTCAGCCCGTACACCGAGGGGTCAGCATAGATCACATCCTCCCGTAACCTGGCAGATCCTCTGTCAAACAGCGCCGAGGGCGAGCGGGCGGGGGACACAAAGCTATGAGGGCCGGGCGAGTAGGGACCCCCCGTGGACGAGGACGGAGATCTGGGGACGGACCTAGACCTGGGCTGGATGGACAGACGCCTCATGGAGGTCTGGGCTGCGTCCATCTGGCCGTAGTAGGCCGGGCCCGGTGGGGGGGCGAATGGGTCGCGTGATGGTGGGGGTGCGTATAGGGGGGGTCTGTCCCGCAGCGAGCGTCTCTTCTCCTCTGTGGTCCAGCGAGGGTGACCCTGCCGGTCGTAGCTCACGGCCGACACGGAGCAGATGCTGTCCGGGCGAACGCCAGGTGGGTAGAGGGGATACTCTTCAACGAAGCCTGGGCCACCCCCAATGCTGCCGTACACACTGTAGTATTCCCCTGGTGCCCCCCGATTCACTGAGAAGTAATGAGAAGGACTGGGGGGGGGGCACAGAGGAAGGAGAGACACAGAGGAAGGAGAGAGACACAGAGGAAGGTGAGAGCAACAGAGGAAGGAGAGAAACACAGAGCAAGGAGAGAAATACAGAGGAAGGAGAGAGACAGAAGGAGAGAGACACAGAGGAAGGAGAGACACACAGAGGAAGGAGAGAGACACAGAAGAAGGAGAGAGACACAGAGGAAGGAGAGACACACAGAGGAAGGAGAGACACACAGAGGAAGGAGAGAGACACAGAAGAAGGAGAGAGACACAGAGGAAGGAGAGACACACAGAGGAAGGAGAGACACACAGAGGAAGGAGAGAGACCCAGAGGAAGGAGAGAAACACAGAGGAAAGAGAGAGACACAGAGGAAGGATAGAGGCACAGAGGAAGGAGAGAAACACAGAGGAAGGAGAGAAACACAGAGGAAGGAGAGAGACACAGAGGAAGGAGAGAGACACAGAAGAAGGAGAGAGACACAGAGGAAGGAGAGAAACACAGAGGAAGGAGAGAAACACAGAGGAAGGAGAGAGACACAGAGGAAAGAGAGAAACACAGAGGAAGGAGAGAGACACAGAAGAAGGAGAGAGACACAGAGGAAGGAGAGAGACACAGAGGAAGGAGAGAAACACAGAGGAGGATGAAGAAAATGCTGTTGTCCACATTCAAACATTAAGGTTACTCTCAGCTTTTGCCAGAACTTCCCTTCTTAATCTTTCCCATCCTCTATATATCTGTTTATTTCTGTCTATTCACTCTATATCTCTGTATATCTGTCTATCCGCTCTATATATTTATCTGTCCATCCTCTCTATATCTTTGTATATCTGTCTATCCTCTATATATGTCTGTCTATCTGTCCGTCCTCTCTGGTAGGGTCGTCAAAAATATTGATACCGCGATACACCCTGACCTCTTCAAAGTATTCAGTCAGGTTAGTGACAGCGTAGGTTACTGAATGAATGCATCACGTTTAAGTTAAAAATACATTTCCTGATTGAAAAAGATGGGTAAATGGGAAATTAAGAAAATAGCGCTAATGTGTACGATATTGTGCTCTAGTATGTTGGAGCGATATACAGTGGATATAAAAAGTCTACACACCCCTGTTAAAATGCCAGGTTCTTGTGATGAGTCTCTCAGAAATAAAGATGGGGAGGGGTTCATCACTCTGTGAAAGACTGCACGGGCAAATAGTGCAACAACTTAAGAATTACGTTTCTCAGTGTAAAATTGCAAAGAGTTTGGGGATCTCAACATCTACGCTGCATAATATCATTAAAAGATTCAGAGAATCCCGAGGAATCTACAGTGGATATAAAAAGTCTACACACCCCTGTTAAAATGCCAGGTTCTTGTGATGTAAAAGATTGAGACAACGATACATCATGTCAGAAATTTTTCCACCTTTAATGTGACCTATAACGTGAATAATTCAATTGAAAAACAAACTGAAATCTTTGAGGGGGAAAAATAAAAAATGAAAAACTCACAATAACCTGGTTACATAAGTGTGCACACCCTTAAACTAATACTTTGTTGAAGCACCTTTTGATTTCATTAGAGCACTCAGTCTTTTTGGGTAGGAGTCCATAAGCATGGCACATCTTGATGTGGCAATATTTGCCCACTCTGCTTTGCAAAAGCGCTCCAAATCTGTCAGATTGCGAGGACATCTCCTGTGCACAGCCCTCTTCAGATCACCCCATAGATGTTCAATTGGATTCAGGTCTGGGCTCTGGCTGGGCCATTCCAAATCGTTAATCTTCTTCTGGTGAAGCTATGCTTTTGTGGATTTGGATGTGTGCTTTGGGTCGTTGTCATGCTGAAAGGTGAACTTCCTCTTCATCTTCAGATTTCTAACGGACGCCTGACGGTTTTGTGTCAAAAAAAAACCTGACGGTTTTGTGCCTGGTATTTGGAACTGTTCATGATTCCCTCCGCCCTGACTAAGGCCCCCGGTTCCAGCTGAAGAAAAACAGTCCCAAAGCATGATGCTGCCACCACCATGCTTCACTGTGGGTATGGTGTTCTTTGGGTGATGTGCAGTGTTGTTTTTGCGCCAAACATACCTTTTGGAATTATGGCCAAAAAGTTCCACTTTGGTTTCATCAGACTACAACACATTTTCCCACGTGCTTTTGGGGGACTTGATGTTTGTTTTTGCAAACTTCAGCCAGGCTTGGATGTTTTTCTTTGTAAGAAAAGGCTTACGTCTTGCCACCCTACCCCATAGCCCATTCATATGAAGAATACAGGAAATTGTTGTCACATGTAGCACACAGCCAGTACTTGCCAGAAATTCCTGCAGTTCCTTTAATGTTGCTGTAGGCCTCTTGGAAGCCTCCCTGACCAGTTTTCTTCTCATCTTTTCATCAATTTTGGAGGGACGTCCAGTTCTTGGTAATGTCTCAGTTGTGCCATATTTTCTCCACTTGATGATGACTGTCTTCACTGTGTTCCATGGTATATCTAATGCTTTGGAAATTCTTTTGTAACCTTCTCCTGATTGATATCTTTCAACAATGAGATCCCTCTGATGCTTTGGAAGCTCTCTGCTGACCATGGCTTTTGCTCTGAGATGCAACTAAGAAAATGTCAGGACAATCCTACTAGAACAGCTGAACTTTATTTGTGATAAATCAGAGTCACTTTAAATGATGGCAGGTGTGTAATGACTTCTATTTAACATGAGTTTGAATGTGATTGGTTAATTCTGAACACAGCCACATCCCCAGTTATAAGGGGGTGTGTACACTTATGCAACCAGGTTATTGTAAGGTTTTTATTTTTCATTTTTCCCCCTCGAAGATTTCAGTTTGTTTTTTAATTGAATTGTTCACATTATAAGTCACATTAAAAGTGGAAAAAGTTCTGACATGATTTATCTTTGCATCATTCTTTTACATCACAAAAACCTGGCATTTTAACAGGGGTGTGTAGACTTTTTAAATCCACTGTATGGTATTTGTCGGCCTTCAAATTAATGCTACAGAGAGAGATAACCAGTGAGCAAGTAAGCAAACCAGTTTAGTTAATACATCGGTAGCTTTGCTAGCAAGCTCAGCAAGCAAAATATGTAAGTTTTATATTTTTAAAATACATTGAAAGTGTTTGACAAGGGGCTTCTAGGAACATGTCATGGGAACAAACGGGAAAGTAAAAACAAAGGAAATACAATCTTGTTTTTTAATTTTGTTTTGCAATGTTTTCATTGCTATCCTGCGCGTAAATCTGTCAGTCAGATTCTGACCTACATAGATGCCCATATATGGTATACTGAGAAAGCCATACTCCATCCCTCTTACTCTTGGTAAGAGACAGACTGTGGTCACTGGACAGAGCAAGTTAGCTAGCTCATTTTCTTAATTTCACATTTACCCATCTTTTTCAATCAGGACATGTATTTTTAACTTATACGTGATGCATTCATTCACTCTCACCTTCATAAGCAAAGTATTTCCACACCACACTCCTGCTGTTTTCTTTTTCCAAGAGTGCAGGCCTCTGAGCTCATGTGCCTTCCATCGTAACCACTCCTGTCTGAATCTTGGCAACCTCGTTTTGTTATCAATTGGAGTGTATGGTGTCCCTCTCGGTACTTTTTGTAATTGACAATTTTTTACATAAAAGAAGCAAACAACAAGCAAACAATTTTCTTTATAAAGGTACAGAGTGCTCATATACTTGTTGTTTTTTCTGTATTACCGAATGCTAAATTAATTAAGCTCAGAACCGTTTTTGAAATTTGGTATTGCGGTACTATCAAAGTATCGATATTTTTGACAACACTAGTCTCCATCTCTTGCTGTCTCTACTCTGACTCTTTATATCCATCTGTTTCTAGTTGTCTGTGTATATTTCCTGCTCATTATGCCCTCTGTCCATCTCTACCTGTTCAGGTCCTCATGTACAGCCATTCCTCTGCGCTGGTTGACCCACTGCTGTAGTTGTGTCATGGAGCTCTTCCTCTGGGCCTGTCTCTCAGGGTTGGTCCGTGGCACAAAGCCCCGTCTCAACACCACATTGTCAGGCTGCTCCCTCCCGTCTCTCGACCCTCCCTCAGGAGGTCCCTGGGGCAGGCGGCCATTACCCTGAGGGGGTCCGTTTCCCTGAGGGGGTCCGTTTCCATGGTGTGGTGGCCCATTTGGGGGGCCGTAGGGGCCCCATCCATTGGGCTGGTGATGGGGCTGGTGAGCACCCCCCGGTACAGGTCCTCCTCTTTCTCCCCTCTCCACTCTCTCTACCCCTATCCTCTCCTCCTGCTCCGTGTGGGAGAGTGGAGGTGTTTTCCTGTTGTTGACCCCATTGACCTTGTGATGGGCGGATTCTCGTGGTCCGCGATCTGGGTCTCGGAGGTCATTGTTCTGGTCATCATCCTCGATGTTTGTCTGGGTGTGCGGTTCCGGTCCTTTGGTTACCATGGTGTTACCACGGAGTTCCGCTGTGGGTGTGGTGGCCTCTGAGTTGGTGATCCTAAGGAGAGAAAGTTAAAGAGAGGGAGAGAGGATTATTGAGGGAAAGAGTCAGAGAATGAGAGAGGAAAAGAGAGAGAGAGTGAGGGATATATATAGAGAGAGTGCAGGCCGTCTGCTGGGGTGGGATATTGTCCAGGTGTTTGTGTACCTATATGAAGGTTGTATTTGGACCTGTGCAGCCTCGTTCATGGCATCAACCCACTCCTCCAGTTCCTCGGCTGTCTCAGCGCTGAAGTAATATGTCCGTATTCCAGCGTGTTCCGCCTGCATACAGAACACAATGGGGGCCTTAACCTCACCTTCCTCCTCTTCCTCGTACCAAACCTGGAAAAGACAAAGAAGAAAGTTTTACTTCACATGAACCTTCATCGTGAGGAACTTCATCTTCATCATCGCAGCCATGCATTTGAATGAAAAAACACACAGGTGTCACACGGATTGACAATGCATGTCACACTGAATCATTGTCAATGGCCAATGAACCTTTCATACAGAGCACAGAACTGTGGGTGAATATCAAACAGCTGTATTTGTTACACTATTATTATACAAAGTGTCCAGTGCATAAAACATTTAACTGAATGATGTATTAGTGAGTAGTTACCACATGCATAACAAAACCACAGTTGTTAGTAACACTCAGGTTATTGGACGTATCAGCACTTTAATATGGCACTGCAGTGCTAAAGGACATCAATAATGTAATTCACAACTCGGTCAATGGCCAATGATTCAGTTCAAGAGAGTCAAATCTCTAAAAAAGTGTGGGCAATTTATGAATGGCTAACTGATCTACAAATAAAATTAGTACAACCATGATGCAAACTGATTTGTAGATCAGTCAGTCGCGACTTGCCTGCAGTTTGTGAAGCCATGTGTAACAAGTCCAGCATCCAATAACATGCAGTAATAAAACAGCGGCTCCGTCTATGAGTCCACAGTAAAACATTGTCTACCCCCCATCCCCCTATACCCCAGTAGACTGGGAGAAAGTGAAGAGGAATTAGTGAATTAAGGAACAAAGGATGAATACTACCTACATGAAATAAGTTCATCTGGGGTCTCTACACAGGCACAATGGTGGACAGCTATGCTCAAGGGTCCTCGCAGGTTGTTTTGAGAGGAAGAAGAGGAGAAATTGGTGAGGGTCAGAGGTTATCAAGGTCAAAGTTCAGAGGTCAGAACACATTGATTGGTGACATAATGGTACACAAACGTCAAGGGAAGGTGAGGGTAAAGGGTGAGGATACTAGAGAGGTCAGGGTGCAGTGAGACCTACAGCACATCTCATTGGTATGAAATGATATCCTGAAAGAAATACTTAAAAAACAAAATAATACATCCATTAGCTTCTTTGTCTCTTCCTTGGTGGCACTGTAATTAGTTAGCTGCGTCACGCGTCAGTGTAATTCACTTCAACATGGAAGTGAACGATACACTGTAATGTCTGTCATCTGACACAAGAGGGCAGTAGAACCATGTGCATATCATGTTACATCACAGGTCCACAGACACTTAAGGATCAGTTACTGAGCTAACAGGGCACATCTACATGGCAACACCTCTGAGGGGCCCAAAAATATTTGAAAGACAGTACAGCCATTAAACCAATGGTTTCTGCATACTTTCTCCAAAACACGTGAGCTCGTGAGCATAGTTCACACAGTGTCAGTTAGATGCAGAGCTTGGACACGGGTCCAGCTGATCCTTTATGACCCCAGTCATCACTGACACACAACAGATAAGGCAATGACACACAAAGAGGAACATACTAATAGATTAAGCACTATGTCAAAAGACCCATACCACTGACTACTGCACTTTTTGTGCCGTTACTTAACCAGGCAATTTGAATAACAACCAAATTTCTAGTTACAGCAACAACCTGGGGTATATTACGGGGGTGGAGGGGTAATTAGGGTTAACTGTCTTGCTCAAGGGACAGAACGACATAGCTTTCACCTTGGCGCTAAGGGGATTAGAACCACAGACCATTCAGACACTAACGAGATGCCACCTTGCTGCATCTACCAGCCATGGCGGCATCTACCAACGCCATAGTAACACAATTCTGAACCCGTGCAAGCCACTCACCCCATGGGTAGTAAACACAGGCATTTGTCACCGGGTGTTTGACAGCAAACTAATAGTCATGGGAAAAGTCATTAGATCAAGCCTTGATAGCCTTGAGTGTATGGCAGGCATGTGAGGACTACTGTCTGTTAGCGGAGTATTAGTTGGCCGCAGTCCAACAAGCTGCAGGGAGGCTGGGAGTATCTCACACAGTAGGGAGAAACTAATGTGAGAATGTCCACCCTAATCAGTGGAAGATAAAGGAAACATAATGCATTGATTTACTTAATCATTGCAAATGTTGACTTAAAGTTAATTAGTCATCTTGGTGAAAGCCTTCCAGGTCCCTTCACGCCACTGTCGACCTTAAGGGTTAGTCGTTCAGGAAGTGGAAAGAACACAGTATACAATTCTCTACAAAAACTGGGGATGCTCAACTACTTCAGTTCAAAGAGTTACTGTTTGACTGTGAGGAGATAATGCACATTAAGTGTCTGGGCACTACCTCCCATGTTGGCACTGGTCGCTTCACCACAACATCATCCTAATTGACATTGTAACTAGGGTGTAGTTGTGGGTGCCAGCATTGCGTACATTAATATTGGCCAGTCAAGTTGGCCAAGTTGTCTCCGAGGCCCTTGTGTGTGTTAACAACCTTTCCAGCCCTCCGTCCTTCTGTCAGCACATTAACAGTCTGCCAGCGAATAGAGCAGCTCTGCACCAGCCGGAAGGACTGGGACTGGGGAGGCTTGGGACACACACACACAAACACACACACAAACACACACACACAGACGCAGTCATAATAGCGAAAAGAAAGAACGCCCATAGAAGAGCACTGTTCTGGTGCCAGGATATAGAACAATAATAGCTGTTATACTGTACAGCCTGACTGACTGAACACTACTGACTGTAATACACAGCCTGGCACCTGACTGACTGAACACTACTGACTGTAATACGCAGCCTGGCACCTGACTGACTGAACAATACTGATTGTAATACACAGCCTGGCACCTGACTGACTGAACACTACTGACTGTAATACGCAGCCTGGCACCTGACTGACTGAACACTACTGACTGTAATACACAGCCTGGCACCTGACTGACTGAACACTACTGACTGTAATACACAGCCTGGCACCTGACTGACTGAATACTACTGACTGTAATACACAGCCTGGCACCTGACTGACTGCACACTACTGACTGTTATACTGTAGCTTGACAGCCTGACTGATCACTACTGGATGTTATACATAGCTTGGCCCCTGACTGACTGAACACTACTTGCTGTCATGGGTAGCTTGACATTTTGACTGGCAGCTTCACAGCTGGTTTCTCTGCTGTTTTGTCTTCAAAAATAAGACAACAGATTTCAGTTGTACACTACTAAGGTGAAGGCAGAGGCTAAAGGTGGGTGTTCCAGGGAAGACATTGTTATATAGATCTCCAGTCACTCATCACATGGTGTCAACAGACTCCCCGAGACAAAAAATCCACTGTCTGGTGTGTTAGTGTTCTCAAACTGTTGCGCAACAACCCCCACCCCTCCATGCAGTGGTCAAACCAGTCCTACACTCACAAGGTACAAACAGTATGCCCTGTGCACATGTGTGTTTGTGCTAGAGTGTGTGTGTGTGTGTGTGTGTGTGTGTGTGTGGCTGTTTACCCTGAGCACACATACGCGGCAGCACTGGTACCGGAGAAAAACACTCTCTCCTGTATTGTGACTCAATCTTCTACGAGAGCCAAAATGTGCCAGCTCTTCCTATGCAGCTAGCAGGTTTAGTTCACATACATTTAAGTCAACAGGTTGCTAATTGGCAATATTTGATTTAAAAGATTAATGAAGGATTTGAAATGGTGTCTTTGTGGAAGAACAGGGTTCTACCAAGAAACCGATTTCATCGGAAGAACCCTTGACAGAATATGAGGGTTCTAACAAGAGAAGATGGTATTGTACTATATTAGACATGATAGACAAAACAATGAAATTCAGTGTTTACCAACATGATCTAAGGTATTATTGATGACTTTATGCCAGTCTCTCCACAGTGATTCACTAAGGCCAAGGCCTAAGACATGATGACCAATGCCTGTCCACAAAACATTCTTCATTTTCGTCTCATCACCTCGTCATGGTGTGTGTGTGTGTGTGTGTGTGTGTACGTGTGATGTAAGCGTCTCTGTCAGGCTGTTGTTCCCGAAGTTCTATATTTATCCCAGGCTAGTTAATTATAGCCGGGACATAGCTAACACTCTTCACTGCCTGGTGAGAAGATGATAGGTAGTCCAGACATCGTTTGGTGTTTGTGTGTGGTTAATCATAACCACTGAGTATCAGTATCAGTAACGACAGAAGGGGACATAAGACGATACTTTAAGGATGTACATTCAACAAAGGGAATCGGAACCTGTGGATATTGAAGCAGAGAAGCTGTGGGTTGGTAGTGGGAGGAAGTGGGGAGGAGTTAAGTATTGGTTGGTAGAGTACAGAGACACCAGGGATTCATTCACCCAGAGGAGGCAGAAGGTCATGTGACCAGGGATGCCTTCAGCGTCATTTCCTGCCACGGTGGAGAGTGCTGGGGGACCTCCCAAATGGAGAGAGGATGCTGACGCAAGCCACGGAAACAGCATAGAAACAGCAGCATCAGTACCCGCGGGTAGCTAACATGATATACAACATGGTCCAGCGTGTAGGGCTAGCCATCGCCCACCTTTTGGTAGTGAAGAGAAACATGTTGCACTTCATATTCCATTCTGGAACCGAAACGATGGCTGTTTAGAGGACTGAACACACGGATATTATGGTGAATGTAAAATAATCCGAGCAGAGATCTCAATTTTTTCCTTCTCCCTCACTCTGTCTATACAGATTTCTCCCTCTCATTTTCCATCCTCTATACCCATGTCCCTCCATCTTTGTCTCCCTCTCTAGCTCCATGATTGTGGCAGTAATCAGGGCAGGGATGTAGTGTTGGGGTGGGGGGTTTAAAAGGAGTAATGGTGTTCATGGAAACCAATTATCTTGTTCTGTTCCAGGAGGCCACAGAAACAGACAAGACTGTTCCAGACAGGTGCAGATGTCGTTCAACCTTTCTGATCTAACCTGTGTGTGTGTGTGTGTGTGTGTGTGTGTGTGTGTGTGTGTGTGTGTGTGTGTGTGTGTGTGAACACCATGGAGACAAAGGCAAAGATACAGTACACTGTGTTCTCGACTAGCCAAACATGCCCTGTGGTACAGTGTTACCTCTCTGAGTCTGGGTGTCCAAGAGACAGCAGTAATTAGGCCCAGGAAGCCACTTAAAGCCAGCATCAGATCAACAGTCATAGCTACTCTTTAAAGGGCTGGTGGCCAGCTGCTAACGGGAGAAGAAATATTGGTCCGTGCATGTCAACACGACCACGCCTACACTTTCTGGATTGGCTAAATGTATGTAGCTAGAATCCATCAGCCTGTCAAAAGTTAAACACAACATTTGGAGCTGGACGATATCAACAAAAATCACTATCGCGATAAATGGACCCAATTACCTCGATAGATCACATTAACTGTGTTAAAAAAGGCTGAGTACAACTGTCCATATTCTAATGCAGTTTAGACATTCTGCTAGCTAAATTAGTGTAATTAACATTAAGAAGTACCTCGATAACGATATATACTGTTATCCAGGTTAATGGGTCCACTTATCGCGACACTGATTTTTGTTGATATCGCCCAGCTCTAATTCAGGACAGTATGGACGGTCTCCACTGACCACAGAGAAATGGTCACAGGCAGACAAGGAACACAGATTTTCCTGATAAGAAGGGCGTCTGTCCCTGGTTGAGAACAAGGTAATGCAATAAACAATCCCCTAACCCTGGTCTAAAAGGCTGGGGGAGGTGGAGGCTTGACCAAGGGAGTAAAAAGATAAGAACGCAAGATCCCTTTCCAAACACATCCAGTATCATCAGACCAGTTGTAGGGTTTACAGCAAATACCGTCCTTTTACTGGTATCACGTGTAGCTGTCCGGCAGATGAAAATATCAACAGCCAAAATGTCTGGTGTGAAATATGCCAAATAAATAAATAAATTGATTAATAGCATATTAAATACCCTAATAGTGTGTGAAATACTGTATATGATATGTTGCCAAGACAACAGCGACAGAAAGGTCAGAAAGACAGACAGGTCAAGTCGGGTAGAGGGAGTATGGGACTGTAGACAGACAGACAGGTCAGGCTGGGTAGAGGGAGTATGGGACTGAAGCAGACAGACAGGTCAGGCTGGGTAGTGGGAGTATGGGACTGTAGACAGACAGACAGGTCAGGCTGGGTAGAGGGAGTATGGGACTGTAGACAGACAGACAGGTAAGGCTGGGTACGGGGAGGATGGGACTGTAGACAGGTCAGGCTGGGTAGTGGGAGGATGGGACTGTAGACAGACAGACAGGTAAGGCTGGGTACGGGGAGGATGGGACTGTAGACAGACAGGCTGGGTAGTGGGAGTATGGGACTGTAGCAGAGAAGGACGAGAAAGAGATCAACTTCTGAGTATCTCTGATTCCCTACAACACATACCATCCCATATATAGACATGCTATACTATACAGCTCCACAACACAGCTGTCCTTACTGTATCTATAATTTATATATCTATGTGTGTCTCTGCACTGCACAGCTCACTCTATATTTCTGAACTCTCCCTACGGTTGTTTCTCTACACAGCACAGTTCGTTATAGCTCTACAACCGCTCCTTACGCCTGCTACAATGCCCACCATATCCACATCTTGCATATCTATGTCTCGGTATCTCTAGCATGTCCTGGGAATGTGGAATGTGTTCCTCCTCACAGAAGCCTATCTGTTTATTAACAGACACACCGTCCTGTTGGATACCCTGTCACTGGAAACACACCGTCTGGTGAGTGTGTGTGTGTGTGTGTGTGTGTTATACTAATGATAGTGATCAGAGCTGTATATTTATCCAAATATATGGCTGTGGCAGTGATTATAAGAGGGCTGTGGTCAGAGACTGGGTTTTGAGTGTAACCTACGTGTTTCTAAGTGGAGCTCAGAATGTTATTATGAGGGTTGTTTGTGTACATCTGTGAATCTGGGTCTGGGTGGAAACAGACGCGCGCGCACACACACACACACACACACACACACACACACTGTCGGTTCTCAGTGGTTGAAGCCAATCAGCAGAGAGAGACAGCCATCAGACAAACCACAGCTGCACTGTGCTTATATAACACCCCTTCATCAATATTAAATCTGCACTATTCTGAGGCAGGACACAGTTTGTGTGTCAACCAGAACACTTACCGGTGCCCCAAAAGAACATATATGTCCACACAAACAGAAACATTTTACATTCTAAGTTGTTTAGCTGATTGCTCTCATCCTGAGCAATTGACAGAAGTTAGTGCATACGCTTTTTCAAAATTGCCCCCCGCAGGATTTGAACCCCAAACCCTGGTGTGACAAACACAATGTCCTTACAAAGGTGAACTACGGAAAACCTTAAGATGTGTCAGGGTAGCCTGCAGGACACGCAGGCACGAAAAACATTTTGAACGTACCATCAGTCAATACAGGCTTGGAATGCTAGACTGGCTGGAACAGCACAGCGCCACAGTATTTACCATGCGAATGGAGACACGTGCTCAGTCACACCGGTTAATACCGCTTTGGAAACTGGTCCATACATGAATGCTGATTTGCTGAAGGTTGTGACATACTGTATGTAAGGCATAAACACCTCTGTTCTGTACATTCCCTTGGAAATAACATTACCTTGGACAAGGCGTAGCCCAGACATAATCACTTACAAAACATAGTAAATAGAAATTAAATGTGTTCTATTTGTACAGTGTTCTTCAAAGCATGGCCCCCAGGATTAGTAAATCATATGCTTATGTTGCTGTTTGTTGAGTAATAATCAATTTGTCCCACCTGTGAAATGTGATAGAACTGACAAGAGATGAACCAGCCTGCAAGTATATGGATTTTCTGAATAGGATTAAAAGGACTGAACAACAGCATGCAAGCATTTACAAGTAGAAATTATGTTTCTTTAGATTTTAGAATGTTTTATTAATTAATGTATGCTTTCTCATGTTTTGATAGATATTTTTTCAAAAGTTCTATAAAATATAGAATGAATCCAACAACTGGGTCACGTCTGTAGCAGCCAACACAGTAAAACACACATTCACAACAAAATATGTAAATATAAAGAAAACATAATTTTTACTAGTTAATCAATCAATCAAACATATTTTATAAAGCCCTTTTTACATCAATAGTTTGCACAAAGTGCTATACCGATTCCCAGCCCAGAAACCCCAAAGTGAGAGCAAGAACTAGAGTTGATGCAGTGGCGGGAAAAACCCCCTGGCAGGGTCAGAACCTAAAGAGAAGCCAGACTCTGACAGGTGACTAGTCCACTTCAGGCTGCGCCGGGTAAGATAATAAAAGTGCATAACCTTTTTTGAGCCACGTGCATGTACTAGTAAGTATTTGCTTATCTTGTTGTTCCTAGCAACTGTCTCTAAAGCTCCATAAATGTTGTCTTTTATCGCTTTCTGAATGTAGTGGTTTTGTGGCCTTCTACGTCATGATTGGGTGTCCCATATATCAGGGCCAAAAACATCCAACCGTCCCTATATACCACAGCTATCAGCCAATCAGCACTCAGCATTCTAAACACCTGGCTTAAAAGAGACCGTATACCACATGTATGACTGTTTACTGTTCTAAATGTTTTGACACCCAGTTCATAATAATGACTCCCCTTCAAAATTATTGCTGGCCCCTTCCACCTCGGACACCCGTGTTCCAAAATGTGTGTCCCTCTGCAACTGGCCGTTCTTTCTCACAGAGACCAACAGCACATCGGTCACCACATCAAGCCATGTCCAAAGTGTTTATTAAACAGCTGCACAGTGCAGGACTCCAAACCTTGGCCATCTCCCTGCATCTAGACATACTATACCACAACTGCTCATGTGTACATCCCCACATTCTTCTATAATATATCGCCACTCATATCACATTGTCTTCCACACTTATATCCCATGATAATATCCCATTGCATCTGTTACTCCACTGTCGTCATAGTGACCCCCGCGGCGCACGCACAACGAGGAGGGCCACGAGGTGCTAGTCGCCTACGGAAAGAAACAGACACACGTCAAGGAAGCAGCCCAGCGGGCGTCATCCGTCTGTCCTCTCTCACACGCGACGACGGGCTTGCGTCGTCCATCCGTCACCCGTCAACGCGTCTGTATTGGGTTTTGCTTAAGCAGGGCCGGCAAGCCACGGCTCAGGGCCATATTTGGATTCGGGTCTGTTTCCTGGCACTCCGTGTTGCGTGCCACTCAGCCCAGTTACAACTCTTCTTTGTCCTGGCACCCCGATGTTGGAACCAGCTTCCCCTTGAAGCCAGGACAGCAGAGTACTTGTCTATTTTCAGATTACTTCTGAAACCCCTTTTAAAAATGATCTAAAATAACTCCACAGCTCCACCCTCCCCCCTTTGCCTTATATCAACTGAAGCTTGTAGTCTGTATTATTCTTCATTTTTTCCTTTCTTCCTTCCGGCACTGATTTCAATGATAGCCTTATTGAAATAAGTGTACCTACTACTATTGAGATGTGTGGTTGTCCGACCTAGTTAATGTAGAATTAATTAACTATAAGCTGCTTTGGATCGAGCATTCCGCTAAATTACTAGAATAAAAACATGGAAATGATGTAATGCATAAGAACAGTCTTTACTGAGAATGACAGGGGAGGGTAGAAATGAGTAATACTACATGTGACAGGACAGGCATGGGGCGGGGCTTAGGACCCAACAGTGGTACCACTAACACCTGGGGAGGTGAGTACCTGTCTCCCTGCCCCTATAAAACAGGTGCAGTCAGGGGGTTTGAGGAGGAGGCTGCCCGACGAAGACGCAAGGCGCGCTACCCATTTGTCCCCCTGAGCTGGAAATGCTGTGACGCTGTTTTTGTTTTCCCTTATGTGAGCCATCCCCGTTTGGGGAAGTGTCCTGAGTTTGAATGCTTGGGGATTTCCGGGAACATATAAACAACCCAAGAGAACTGATGAGGCTCTGGAGTCGTGCATTTTCACCGTCCCGCTTAGTTTTGCAGGGCCGTGCTTAGGTCCTTTCGCAATATGATTATGTGAACTCTGATGATAGCGTGAACACCAGATGATACAACGGATTGGTTGATAGTTTTACCATTTAGCGTGAAACATGATCACAAGACAGACCTCACTGGAACACAGGTCTCCAGGCCCCCCGCTCACTCTCTCGTCTTCCTGTCTCTCCATCTGTCTCTCCCCTCTCTCTCCCCTCACTCAGCTTCACCATTTTCACTTTCTCTCGCCCTTCCCCCTCTCTCTCTCTCCCCTCTCCCCCCATTCCTGCTCTGTCACATAACACAAATAGACACGTAAGCAGTTCCACAGTAGAATGCAGAATCTTCAGATGTCTGTGAGAACAGATAACACTGAAATATCTCCCACTCAGGTGACGACTCTGAGTGAACGTGGTACAGATGCTGTGTCTTAATTAGAGCCAATTTCACACAACAGGAAAGGATTCCGACAGAAACAGGAAATGTGAATTGTTACGTGGATATAGAGAAAAGTACAAATATGGAGATTAGCTATGGATTTATTAGACAACCCACTGTACACACAGTCCATACAGAGTCCATACTGTTGATGTGTCTGCAACAGTAGTGACACACAAAGAAACGCAGACAAAAGCACCTGTGCTCCGTGTGGAGGAGATCAGGTAGCAGTGGAACTGGTTGGCATTTCTTCAGGCAGGGGAGACTTGAATAGAACGATAGGAAGTAAGAACAAACGCCTGCTGGAAGCCAAGATACCCTTTCATAAGAGACCTGATATGAGACAGAATTGTCTCTGCCAGAGAAGGTGAGGCAATGGCTTACTGCACTGAGTGTGGCACACTCAGAAACACACACATACACACACACACACACACACACACAAACACACACACACACACCTGAAGCTGTAACTCAGTCTTAAGACGGTAGTAAAGCAGTCATTCACACCACACCCAGACCTAGTGTTCTGCTTTAATAATTTACTCCAGTCCACAGGGGGGAAATTCTGCTTTTGAAAAATGCTGCGAGCTGATAGGCTTCTGTGTGACATTATATCCTTTTACAAGTCTGAACTGGTACGGCCAGATAACGTCGGAGCCAGTTTTAGACAGATAGTGTTGTAATGGCTGGGTTACCCTGGTCATAAATAAGGTCTATTCCAGGTTCCAACCACACCTCTGTTTCTGTTAACTCAACCTGCACTTAGTGAGGGAGCTGCAGGGTACGGTCAGGTTGAAACATCACACCCAGATGGCTCTCCCTGTTTGGAGCTCTCCAAAAAAAAAAACACCTTTACAGTCTGATGTTGTTATTGTATGGGCTGAGCTGAGCTCATATCAGTAGTGTTAGCGATTACGCCCTTTCTGTTAATCATTTATTGTGAATCATAGAGTAAATGCCTTCAAGAACAAAAGTGTTTAATATTTGTAGAAAAATATTTGTATTTGAAATGTACAAAATCCACTGAAAGCAGACCTTTAATATTTAAAATAGTATTGAGGTCCTTACCCCCCCTCCCCCAGGCCAGACCATCTTCACATTCGTCAGTGTGAATATGTCATATTGAAGTGTGTTCTACAGACATCCCATTGGTTGGTTTAAAGGTGTCGTAACAAAGTGTTCTAGAGGAATCTAAGCTGAGACCCCATCCCAACCTAGCCCCTCTCAGTACAGCAGGCCCAATGACCAGGGTCAGCCCAAAAACACATGCTCATGTCTCTCTACACAGGAGACTAATGATGGATAACTGGCTAGCACCAACTTCTGGCAATACACAGTATAGTCCACTGACTTGTAGAACCTCTGGCTTGTCCAACACATTATAGTCGAATGACTTGAAGAACCTCTGGCTTGTCCAACACATTATAGTCGAATGACTTGAAGAACCTCTGGCTTGTCCAACACATTATAGTCGAATGACTTGAAGAACCTCTGGCTTGTCCAACACATTATAGTCGAATGACTTGAAGAACCTCTGGCTTGTCCAACACATTATAGTCGAATGACTTGAAGAACCTCTGGCTTGTCCAACACAGTACAATCTATTGACTAGTAGAACCTCTGGCTTGTCCAACACATTATAGTCGAATGACTTGTAGAACCTCTGGCTTGTCCAACACATTATATTCGAATGACTTGTAGAACCTCTGGCTTGTCCAACACAGTACAGTCTACTGACTAGTAGAACCGGCAGGCAAATGCCATGTGACCACGGCTGTCAGAACCACTCTCATATCAACACGAACACACAGAAACCCCGGAGAACGGATGACACAGCTCTCATACTGTAAACCCAATCACATCAACCAAATAAGCCTGCTTATCTGAATCATTTAAAGAAGGCATTTGACTTGGGTAGAATCTAGACTGCAGCTCGGCTCTTCTCCTTTCTTAAACACACAGTGAGAGCATTTTTTATGAGGACAAATCTGGAATCATTTTTGTTTGTGATACCAGATATGATTTGCTGCTCTGTGGCATTGGACTAGTATCAGGGACTATGTTGGGAAATAGCATTTAGCATCAGAGACGGTGATGAATATGCATTGGCTGGCTTAAATAAATCATATGAATGAACATGATATGCGGCTGTGCTGCGTGGGGGTTTATGTAAGACTTTTGTTTCTCTTTCTCTCCCTCTCTCTCTCTTCCCTTCTCTCTTTCTCTCCCTTAGTCCCCCTCTCCACTTCATTCTCTTTCTCTCCCTCTCTCCCCTTCTCTCTCTTTCTCTCACACTTCAGCGACAGCTAGGACCACAAAAGACACAGGTACAGAACACTATCATTCTCCTTCCTTTGCTCACTCTGTCCCTCTGTGTGTCAAAGTCTATTTTTTATGCACACTTCAGTGCAAAGTACAGTGTGAGCAAACACAGGCACGCACACTGACTCCCTCACACACACACAGTAAATATACAGTGTGTACACTGCCCCAATTGTCCACAGTGTTCCTTCTCAATGTGCAGTATGAGTGACATCACCCGTGTCCCTTCTACAGCTGGACCTCAACGAAACCATCACCCCCCCATCCTGAGTAATAATTTCACTGCTGCTCCAGACTCACAGTAAGACACTGTTGTCATTCAATTGTTTCACCTCCCTGCCCGTCACCTCACTGCCCCTAACCTCACTGCCCCT
>JACXGI010003033.1:12527-66791 GCA_016801175.1 Esox masquinongy | reverse complement strand
TCCCTGACCAGTTTTCTTCTCGTCTTTTCATCAATTTTGGAGGGACGTCCAGTTCTTGGTAATGTCTCTGTTGTGCCATATTTTCTCCACTTGATGATGACTGTCTTCACTGTGTTCCATGGTATATCTAATGCTTTGGAAATTCTTTTGTACCCTTCTCCTGACTGATATCTTTCAACAATGAGATCCCTCTGATTCTTTGAAAGCTATCTGCGGACCATGGCTTTTGCTCTGAGATGCAACTAAGAAAATGTATGGAAAATCCTACTAGAACAGCTGAACTTTATTTGTGATTAATCAGAGTCAATTTAAATGATGGCAGGTGCGTAATGACTTGTATTTAACATGTTTGAATGTGATTGGTTAATTCTGAACACAGCCACATGCCCAGTTATAAGAGGGTGTGCACACTTATGCAACCAGGTTATTGTAAGGTTTTTATTTTTCATTTTTCCCCCTCGAAGATTTCAGTTTGTTTTTCAATTGAATTGTTCACATTATAGGTCACATTAAACGTGGAAAAAGTTCTGACATGATTTATCTTTGTCTCATTCTTTTACATCACAAAAACCTGGCATTTTAACAGGGGTGTGTAGACTTTTTATATCCATTGTATGTCCCGGCTCTTACACTTTTTCCTCTTTTTCTCTTCCATCCTCCTCTGCCTTCTTTTCTTCTCCCTTCACCTTTCCAGTCTTCTAATCTAAGCCTGTTGTGTTAATGTTTATTGATCCCATGTGATATTGTGTTAGTTTCTTTAGCATGTATTTTTCTGTGTGTCTACATAAGGAGCGTATCTACTGTATGTCCCCTAACTGTTACTTAAGTAAATCAACCCAAACCCTTCTAAGTTGAAGCCATCCAAAAGCCTGATCCAGTCAATCCCAATCATTTTAACAGTCTTCACAGCCAGAAATCTGTGCTAAAGTAACGGGCTGCTAAGGTCTTCTCTACTTCCTGTGAAGTCTGGGTGATCAGATGGTTAGCAAGGAGGCCGGGCTCTGGTCCTAGAGGTATCTCCGTCTACACGTATTCATCCATCTTTGGCAAGAGGGGAGAGAGGAAAGGCGCGCTCTGGGAGTATTGGAGTGCCAGAGTGCTACAATAATTCACACAATTACAAACTCTCTTTCTGTCTGACTCTCTCTTTCCACCTCCCCCACCCCTCTTTCTTTGATCTGAAGGCTGGTATATTCCTCTTGGGGAGCTCCCTGTACCACATAGACTGGCGAATACATTAAGAGGCTGCGGTAGTGTCATGTTTATTTTTACTCTTGTGCCTCTCTTCATTCCCAGCCCTAGGGGGACCTGGGAATCCATTTGTTGCGCGACACTGAGGGACGCCATCAACAGTAGTAATTAGGCAATAGTGTGCGAAGATAAGTGTGTCTTGCTTTTTTTCTTTCTGTAAGGTTTGTTGCTTTTCCCACCTGTCTCATAACCTCTGGCCTTCTGCTGCTCTGTTTGCTCTACATAATTTCTTAACTGTTGAGCACTTTTTCCCTTCTTTATCAATGTAACTGCTTTTTAACCTCTATTTTTTCCTTTGCTCTTTGCATGCTTCTGTACGTTTTCTGTCTGATTCTATTCAATCCATGGAGAGATGTATGGCCCACGGGTTCTCTCCTTCACTGTTTCTTCAAATGTTGTTTGCGTTTTCTATGTTTTAACCCAATTGGGTAAGATCTGTTGGGGTATTGATTACGATCAGCCAAGGGCGTAGGTTTGTATTAAATATTGGGGGGTTCAGGGTCAATGGATCCCAGGATTTTCACTCTTTTCTAGTGGGGTCACATTGACCTGTCTGTAATATTGAGGGGTTCGTGACACCCCGTCTCCCCAAATTTACACCCATGCGATCAGCCATTTGTCTTTATCATCAATGGGAGTGATATTATAGTGATTAGGTGCATGATTGATATAGCTACATTTCTACATATGACTTCATATTCATATAGAATGAATGTCTGAGTTTTCACTATGAATGTTCTATTAGGGTTAACCCTAAAGCTTGTTTCATGTCTGGGTACAAAATCGTGACTTTGTGGAGAACTACATTTGACCATGGTCCTATGGTCCCTGATCAAAAGTAGAGTACTACATAGCGAACAGGGAGCTTTTTCGGATTAAGACCACGTCGATTTTTGCGCTGATCCTAAATGAATCAGAAAATGTCAAGTCTTAGCTGTAGGCCTTTCCCGTCCGCCATGACAGAGACCGGGTTCATCATGTATTTAACCAGCCGTTAACAACCATCATAGGTCATGCTGCACAGCAGTGGACTAATTGAATTTCATAAGCCGATGAATTTCCTCTTGGAATTTGCGGTCCTGAACGGGAGAAGGGGAGAGATGAAGCATGAACGAGTGAGGATGAAGAAAAGGAGGAGAGTGGGTGGGAGAGGAAACTTCTTGAATGTTAGTGAGATAATAAGCCACAATGGAGAAAGTACATTAGAGAGAGATGAGTGAATGCTAAAGGATTCAAGAATGAGATGGAGTGGTTAAAAGTGCACAGTGCACATTGATTAAGGGGGTAGAGAGAGACAGCAAGCGAGAGAGAGATTGCGAGTTTGTTGTACCTCAGTTGTTTATAACCTAGCACTTGCAATGGCTATGGTTATAAGTTCGATTCCCACTGGTGCTCAGGAAAATCACTTTAATAAAGATTCAAAAATGGCTGTATAAAATATTCAACAAGTATTGAACTACAGTTTATTTTATGCTAAAAATATGGGACAACTATATATTTTTTTTGAAGTCATCCAAATGCTTGGACAAAACATTTCGTAATATATTTATATTCAAATAATATGAAAATACTTTCCTAAAGTTATTGGCACCCAAAAGTATATATACAATTTTGCAAAATTAACTTTTTACTTTTCAGTACATCTTTCAGCACATACGTCTTTGCATAGTATTCTGTTTCACACGGGGATAAAAATCAGTTACCAAGCAAGTAAATATGGAGATAGATTTCTATCAAAATGTTGTAAGCTAGTCACAAATATATACTATGAGTCACAAATAAATAATACAACTGTCAAATAAAAATAATAGTCAACAAAAATGTTCATACAGTTTCACAAACATATTGTAAACATATGTTAAAATCCCAAAACAAATAATTTATTGTTAACAAAAACAAAGGATGATTATCAAAAAAATGTAAGACCATTACCATTTATGCTCAAACATTTATGTGAATGTCACAGAATTTGTCATCTGCATTTTACAGATTTGTGACTTGTATTACATTTGTGAGTGGCCTTAAATATTTGTAAGTTGCTCCACATATTTGTGAGTGTCGGTACATATTTGTGAGTTGCATTTTATGGACATTTTAAGTTGCATTTTAAGTTTGATATGGAATCCAGATTAGGACCTCCTTACTTCTGGTTATACTTAGTCTCCAGAAACCATACATTTTAAAACATATTTTAAAAATAACAAAGCACATAGTTACATGTATCAATAAAGTGTTGGGTAATAAGTATGATTTATGTTTACATATTTTGCCGATCAGCATCATTTTAGGCTGTATGTTGTTGATTTCTACACCTCACAGGATTGTGTGGACTTTTATTATGACACAATCAAGATGGACATTGACTATGAATATGGGAGAGGAAAGTCGGTCGCAGATAAGTTTTAAGTTTTAACCACCCAGTTTGCAAATTGAATATTGCCAGTCTTTCTACTCAATCAAGCCACCTAACTGACCACATAATCTAGCTGAGGTTGAGATGAAATAACTAGCTAATGTTATGTTACTGCATGGCAGAGGTTAACAAAAAACAACAAGCTAGCTACACATTGAGCAAACTTTACTACTGTAGCTATCAAACGTCCTTATACAGTAGCTAAATGTTTTAATCCTAATACTATTATTGTCTAAATGCTCCCTTGGTGCTTCACCACATGTATTAACAGACTAGCAAAAAATACAGCGTTACTTTAGACCACATCGTTCTCAATTCTCTTTTATCATTGAGATTAAATATACAGTCTGAAATATTTTTTTTCAGATGTGAGTTTGCTATCATCAATGTAATCCTTTAGAACCCAATAGAATTCTAGAATGCTGCTGTAGATTACTGAGAATTCTCAAAATATTTTATATTTTAAATATTTTCTCCCACATTTCAAACAGATATAGCACAAAAACTAAAAACAAATTTTAAAAAAGTTAACTTTTTTAAAGAGCGTATCCTTTTCTTCAATTTGACACCACATTCATGTGACTTGGAATAATATAATTTGTTTCCTCCAATTGTGTAGCACTTGTTAGATGGCAACCTGTTCTCAGGGAACTACGCAGACTATTTTATGTAAATCTTTGATAGCCAAATTCGTAAGATATATTACGTTAGGTAAAGTATGTTAAAGTAATAATCCAAAGAAATGTGGTAGGCTGTGTTTCAAACCAGGGACCTCATAGACGAACCAAATAGTAAGCTAGCTCCAGCCAGCAGTTGGTGTCGTTTCTATAATATAACTGACATCGGTAGAAACAAGAACGAACATCTAAGTTTGCATAAAACAAATCACTGCCTCTTCTTGATGAGAGGGAGACAGCAATCATTCGAGGTCCGGACATCTAATGGGATCATAACAACATAATCATAAGGCACACAAATCAAGACATATTACTTTTTTTAGATTAAATGTGAAAGTATGTGGCACATCTTTTGTCAGATTCAGGACATTATCATGATCAAATAATGACGTTGTCAGCAAAGCACGACGTTACTGCCTCCACTCTTGGCTAGCTAGTGAGGGTGACAGCTCATCACTTCAAAAGCCAAACACGCATTTGCGGACAAAGAACTTTTCTACAGTCTACAGTGATAGATGAACAGGACCAGACAAGTAGCTGTCTAGTTAGCTATGGCAGTTTCCATTTAAGAATGAACTTTGGAAGAAACACGAGAAAGCATCCATCTAATAACACCACGAAATACGGCAACACTTTACATTCCAAGACTGAGCAAACAACTGAGCAACACAGCTGATGAGCTTGTGTATCAAATTATCATGACAGGTTTGCTATTGTCATCTAAAAGATTTTACAGCATCAAATATGGACAACACCAAACATGTGTACAGTTTATTTGTTACTCACCTCTAAATCATTATTGCTTTCAAAGAGCAAGGATGTTTCCAGATTCATATGAACAAACAACACAGAAAGTCTCGTCTAAAGTAAAAAGTCATGGCTGCTTTGGTGCTAGCATTTTGAGTAGAGAAATTAATAAAACTAAAAAAAGTAAAAACGAAAACATGCGCTTTTTTCTGTTTTTTCTTATTAATGACAGCATCCACAGGAATACAGTTACAGGTTTTTATCAGGTAGAATTTTCAATATTTACCCAAATGCTATTGATAAAGAAACACGGCCATCCGTGGCCACTACAGTAATTTAAAGGAAGGACGTTGACGGCTACTATGAGTTCTAATTGTGGAATCAAATAGAGGGGGACAAATTGATAAGACCATACAATGTAATAGCATAATGTGGTCAAGATGCACCACAAGTACAGTGAGGGGAAAAAAGTATTTGATCCCCTGCTGATTTAGTACATTTGCCCACTGACAAAGAAATGGTCAGTCTATAATTTTAATGGTATGTTTATTTGAACAGTGAGAGACAGAATAACAACAAAAAAATCCAGAAAAACACATATCAAATATGTTATAAATTGATTTGCATTTTAATGAGTGAAATAAGTATTTGATCCCCTCTCAATCAGAAAGATTTCTGGCTCCCAGGTGTTTTTTATACAGGTAACGAGCTGAGATTAGGAGCACACTCTTAAAGGGAGTGCCCCTAATCTCAGCTTGTTACCTGTATAAAAGACACCTGTCCACAGAAGCACTCAATCAATCAGATTCCAAACTCTCCACCATGTCCAAGCCCGAAGAGCTGTCCAAAGATGTTAGGGACAAGATTGTACACCTACACAAGGCCGGAATGGGCTATAAGACCATCGCGAAGCAGCTTGGTGAGAAGGTGACAACAGTTGGTGCGATTATTCGTAAATAGAAGAAACACAAAAGAACTGTCAATCTCCCTCGGTCTGGGGCTCCATGCAAGATCTCACCCCGTGGAGTTGCAATGATCATGAGAACAGTGAGGAATCAGCACAGAACTACACGGGAGAATCTTGTCAATGATCTCAAGGCAGCTGGGACCATAGTCACCAAGAAAACAATTGGTAACACATTACGCCGTGAAGGACTGAAATCCTGCAGTGCCCGCAAGGTCCCCCTGCTCAAGAAAGCACATGTACAGGCCCGTCTGAAGTTTGCCAATGAACATCTGAATGATTCAGAGGAGAACTGGGTGAAAGTGTTGTGTTCAGATGAGACCAAAATCGAGCTCTTTGGCATCAACTCAATTTGCCGTGTTTGGAGGAGGAATGCTGCCTATGACCCCAAGAACACCATCCCCAACGTCAAACATGGAGGTGGAAACATTATGCTTTGGGGGTGTTTTTCTGCTAAGGGGATAGGACAACTTCACTGCATCAAAGAGACGATGGATGGGGCCATGTACCGTCAAATCTTGGGCGAGAACCTCCTTCCCTCAGCCAGGGCATTGAAAATGGATCGTGGATGGGTATTCCAGCATGACAATGACAATGACAATGAAAACACACGGCCAAGGCAAGAAAGGAGTGGCTCAAGAAGAAGCACATTAAGGTCCTGGAGTGGCCTAGCCAGTCTCCAGACCTTAATCCCATAGAAAATCTGTGGAGGGAGCTGAAGGTTCGAATTGCCAAACATCAGCCTCGAAACCTTAATGACTTGGAGAAGATCTGCAAAGAGAAGAGTGGGACAAAATCCCTCCTGAGATGTGTGCAAACCTGGTGGCCAACTACAAGAAATGTCTGACCTCTGTGATTGCCAACAAGTACTAAGTCATGTTTTGCAGAGGGGTCGAATACTTATTTCACTCATTAAAATGCCAATCAATTTATAACATTTTTGACATGCTTTTTTCTGGATTTTTTTGTTGTTATTCTGTCTCTCACTGTTCAAATAAACCTACCATTAACATTACAGACTGAATTTCTTTGTCAGTGGGCAAATGTACAAAATCAGCAGGGGATCAAATACTTTTTTCCCTCACTGTATATAGTTGGTATAACGTTACGTATTTAGAAGGATAGAAGGGCCAAATGGACGACATACACACTGTTTCTTTGTCCTGGGACTTGAACTCACCTCAAAAATAAAGATGGGTAAAATCTTCTGCTAAATGCATTAAGTACCTCTTTGGGATAATAACATTATGCATAAAGTATTACTGTTCTGTAAACATTAATGTGCAGTCTAACTGCGTAAAACTAATTAGAAAATCCCTTTGCTTCTTTTCTACGAGGCTTTTGTACATTGTTTTTCCAAACACAGAAATAATAAAATCATGCACGTGAAGCAAAGGAGAAATGTCCTTCAAGAGAATGTTCAACCAGACATTGTCCCGTTGGTGTTAATCCTCAAGAGGCAGCTGCAATCTTATGCCTACAGGTAGAGACCTTCATGTAATTCTGTACATCTATACATTAAGCCAGCCCTTATCTGGAGATCTTCGAAGTTATTAGTCCTGTGAATCCATAATTTGCGGTTTTACAATTATTTACTGTCTCTCAAACACTTGTTCCAAAAAATATAGCTTTGTCATATTCTGGGTTTGTAAGGGTCTGTTATACCACATAGTCTGAATCTCAGCCTTGTGATCAGTTTACTGCCCTATAAAATTTAGATTACAATATTCAGGTAAAAAAGATCCAAATACACATCTTACCTTCAGGGATACACATACGGGGCTCTACTTTAATTCTAATTTACAGTGCTGTGAAAAAGTATTTGCCTTTTTGTCACACTGAATGGTTTCAGATCTTCATACAAAATGTTATATAAGATGAAGAAAACCCAAAAACCATAAAGGTATCGAACAACAACTGGCCCAGGGTGAAACATACTCATTGTCCAACACTTTATTTATACAAGTAATTATGTGCTTTGTTATTTTGAAAGTACATTTTAAACATATATGGGATCTGGAAACAATGTATAACCAGTGGCCCAGTGTGAAACACTTATTTTTCAACACTTTATTTATACAAGTAATTAGGTTCTTTGTTATTTTGAAAGTACGTTTTAAACATATATGGGTTCTGGAGACTAAGCATAACCAGTAGTAAGAGGTCCTAACCTGGATTCCGTGTGAAACGGATCTGTAAAATGAGACTCACAAATAAGTAGAACAGCTCACAAATATTTAAGGCCACTCAAAAATGTCATGAAAGTCACAAATCTGTAAAATGCAGATGACAAATGCTCTGACATTCACAAAAACATGGTTGAACATAAAAAATGGTCTTACATTTATCGGATAATCATACTCTGTTTTTATTAATGATTAATTATGTTTTTAGATTTTAACATGTTTGTGAAATAATAAGCACATTGGTTGACTATGATTTTTATTTGAAAGTCACATTATGTATTGGTGACACACAGTATTTATTTGTGACTCACTACATTTTCATAGAAATCTCCATAAGTAAAATCATTTTGTCATCTATTACCATGGGGAATGGCAAAGAACTCACAAATAAAAAGGTTGTTGACTTTCATGAGTCAGAAATTGGGTACGAAATAAATGTAAGCTGCAAGGGGATTCAGCATAAATCTCCTATTGGCCTTGTTGTACCACTTTTGTGCTGAGACGCATATGCATCATATATCCATAGATGCACCAAATGACACATAGATTCTTGTTTCTGTCCAATTTTGCCCCTTTTGGCAAAACTGACCACAGTTCATAAATTAGCTAGATTCAACGCCCTGAGCATGTGTGCCAAACATAATCACATTCATTGACACAAATCAAGAGATAACGCCATGTAGCCATTATGGTGCCACAGGGTTGTGGCACCAAACTGAATTTCTTGCATATGTTACATGGTAATACTGTTTTGGACATTTACATCAATTGATTTTATTATATGATCAATAGTATCTGATTGATACGCCAAACCACACATGCTTAAATGCTAATTGGTCAATTGTGGCCATGTTTTTAGTCTTACTGCTCTGGTGTATGCATTAATGAATTACCCTTGGTCCATAGAGGTCAAATTTTAAGTTACGTGTAGACTGGTTGTTTTTTACTATAGGAGTATCATTTGAATCATTTATTATATATCCAAAATGGCTGAAAATCCGTCAAGGCGTAGCTAACGGGTTCCCAATTTGAATACATTGACATATCTACCAATTTTAATTCTCCATGTCAAACGGGGTGAATGACGCAAGCTTTCAAATTTGCCTGGTTAAATATTGCCCCTATGGGGTCAGATGGAAAATACTTGCAAATGGTATGTCCTGTTAGGGTTCTGAGCGTATTTACCAAGTTGTATTATAATACAACTAGATATAAACCTATTTGCCTGGTAAATGGTTAACTGAATATAAAATAACATTTTGTAATGACCATTGCTTCAGACTTGAATACAATTGAAAGAATTTGGTTGGAATGAAACAGTTGTCCATAAGCACAGACTGAAGGATCTCAAGGATCAGGAAAAATGATTCATGGAGTAAGGGTAAATATCCTAAGCAAAAATCTTACGATAATGTTCAGTGTAGTTGAAAGGAAACGACGCACAAAGTACTCAAAACAAGGGTGCCAATCATTTGGCAGTTTATACATTAATAAGTTTTCTTATTTGAGGAATGTGTAATTTCAGTGTATTCACTTTAATCCTTATTTGAAGTACAATACACTGCCTTTAGAAAGTATTCAGTCAGTCACAGCTTCATATCATCTTGTGTGTGCCACTACCACACTGTAAAAAAAATCCCGTTGTTTTTACGGAAAAAAACTGGCAGCTGTGGTTGCCAGAATAATTTTGTAAAAAATACAGTAGAAATGTAAATATGTTTACAGAACAACAAGTACATTTTACAGTTTAAAACAGTTATTTAAAAACATTTTAAATCTGTAAATCCAACAGCTCTTTTCTGCTGAATTAGCACAATCATGCTGCTACTGAACAAAAAAATTTTGTAGGATTTACATGCAGTTGCTGCTTAATTTACATTAAATCCCATTAAATTTAAATGAATAAATACCCTACAACAACATTCTTTAGCTCTAAAATGTACAAGTTCTACGAAATTATTTACAACTGTATTGCGTTTTTTTTACAAAATGATCCTGGCAACCACAGCTGCCAAGTTTTTTCTGTAAAATCAATGCATTTCACTGAATTTTCTTGCAAATTTTACCCAAAATTTAGTGTATAATGTAGTGTTTTTGCCTGAAAGCAACATCTAACAACTGTAATTGAATTTTCTTTCTATTATAACTTATGCATAAAATCATGTTCTATGACTCCATTATAGGTAGAATGAACACTTTATCTGAGATGATTCATTAAATCGGAACTGCCTTCTTATAGACGTTTGACTTTTACCAGAAATGTAATGTGTACACAGATTAAACATAAAACACTGTTTTAAAAACAAAGCTAGATATACCTTACCAGTTGAAATATTCAAAAAATAAATACAATAACTTGCCTTTCCAATAATTTATTGGCCTCAGAGCAAATATCAAAAACCTTAATTTCTCAACATACATATTTGTAATACAGTATGTAATTTATAAACAGAATAGAGAGCTTGCAACAGATTAGTGACCATCTTACTAGAACTAAAAGAGTAAAGATGGACTTTACTCCTATTTTATGAATATATAAAAGGCATGGGGAAATAAAACAGCAATGAAACTATTGCAGTGTAACAATTGCATACAAACACTTGTGTGAAACCTTCACTTGCTAAAGCGTGAAGAGCTGTGCAGATAATGAGCTGAAACAAAGTTTTAAACAGTGGGTGATGCACATTATCACATGCCACAAGTCTTACTGTATTTAGTCCATGTTCAAAAATCGCGCCACATCAGAAAGTTCCTGAATCAAGTTAAGGACTCAAGTGAAGATGTGATGTTAGAGGAAATACAAGAGCAATAAAACTAACAATTGCAATTGCATACAAACAATTTTGTGTGAAACTTTGACTTGTCCCTCAAGCATGAAGAACTGGGTAAATGTGCTGAAATTGTGAATGATGCGCAACCTCACATGCCACAAGTCTCTTAGTTTAGTCCATATTCAGGCGTCACGCCACTCATGATCGGAGAGTTCCTGAATCAAGGTAAGGACTCTCGGGTTCACGTGAAGACGGGATGTCCGTGTCTTTTCCACTTTAGTGCCCTTTTCTGGGTTGATGCAGAAAAAACACCTTGGGAAATAGAAGAAAAAATGTCAGCATCAACAAAATAGTTTAATTAATGAATCAATTACTTAAATCACTTTATTTTTATTCAGGCTATAATGTTGGATAAAGCCAATCCAAAAAGACCCACCTCTGCAGAAACTCCAGGGTTGAAGCCAGCTCTGATGGATAATGGATGTTGAAGCAATAATAGCTCCCAACATCAGGCACAGGGCAGAAATGAAGGAGGGGATGTTGTTGTGCACAGTGTTTCGATCCACACTCAGCATGAACCGTCTCGAAGAATAGCAGGATCGTCCTAGAAAGAAAAAAAACAAAACAAGATTTGTCTTCTTAAACATTTCACAAAACAAGCATATACTTTTTTTTAAAAATTTCCAAGCTAAGTGAGACTGCTTGCGATCAGAACAAAAAATACTTAATGTACAGGCTTAGGGGAAAGAAATATAAACCGTACAGGAGTACCAGCATACAAGTTAAGCAATGTACTGCTGTGGATGGGGAAAGCAAAAAATAAAAAATAAAAATCAGTTTTAGTGTTTTCGCTATTTGAATATTTTCACCACTTTATCTTGCTGTCACAGTCCTTTCTAACAGGAAACAGAAACATGCATATCTGGTTAAATTGGCTTTGGAAAGATTAAACACTGTCTGACAATGAGGTAAAGCTGTGAATATTTTCTAAATATAGTGTACACATGATACGGGGCTATAATACATTTTGTTGTTGCACCCGTCCACAACACTGCATTGCTTAGCTTCAGTGCTGGTACTCCTGTCTACATCTCTGAATTTTGGGTGTGCTGACCGCCGTCTACTGTAGGTAAATACACTCATATATTCCCAATTCAACAATAACTTAAACAAAAAAGCACTGAACAACATGAATGTTTCAAAAGAGACTGAAAGAAAGGGAAGAATGAAAGCAAGCAATTCATTTTTACTAACAATGGTTGGAGTCAAGTGAACTTGGTCCATCTGTACTTCCCCAGCCAGGCATGTGTCCTCCACATAGCAGAACATCACGTCTTCCTTCTCATCACTTTAAACTTTGTTACAGCCTGTAGGAACTTTTTGTTCTTGTTCATACAAACAGTATTCATGTAGTTCAGGAGCCGTTTCCCCTTTAGATCCACATTCCGTGTGAATGTTTCTTTAAGCTCAACTCCGGTGAGTTACTTAAAGTGGACTGCCATGCCAAGTTCATCAAACCAAAAGGACCACTCTTCAAGGAGGTATTTTATATTCTTTCCCTGGTTGACTTGTTTACGCTGTGTGTAGAAAGTCAACTTCATCAGACGTTTGACCTCCTCTGGATTTGCATCGCTTTGCTGAGACATCCTCTTCAGTTTTTCAGTCGTCTCCTGCTGGCTCTCGAGGGTCTCCCCACGGGGCAGGAATTTCAAATCCCACTTAATGCACCCATAGGTGTCCTGGATTGTTGCTCTTTGCTCTGGAGGGACTTCTTCGGTGTCAGACTCATCAGAGTGATGCTTTCGTTTTCTTATTTTTGGGGTTGCACATCGCTTCACATTCTCTATCCTATTTTGCAATTACTTGACTAAAGAATGATAGCCAGGCCCAATCACATCTCCCTCTATAACATCCTGCAGAGATTGTGGATATTTTGCCACCATCTTTTTGGTAACGTCAGTAGAGTTTCTTTTACTAATGCAAGAATTCTTCTGCAACATCTCACGAACCACAATCCGGACCATCTCCCTTCTCATTCGTAGACTTGGTCGTTTTCCTCTCTCCAATGACTGCATCAATTCCTCTGGGAACTTCTCCCACGGGATCATAAAAGGTGCCCACCCAGTCTATACAAGGGATTTGGCAGCTGTTGGAAGAGGTTGAGGATGAGCTTCTGGGTGAAAGAGACTGCAAGGTTGAGGAAGGTCCTGGAGAGGCACAGACAGATGCGCTGCTGTTTTCAGGAGTCTGGCCTACAAAAACACATACACACAAAAATGGGAACACAATGTGAATGTTTATATATTTCAGATTGATCATTATACTACTTTTGGCCAAAGGTTGCATCTTGTATTCTAATACTTGACTTACATTGCAGCTTCCATAACTCCTTAATGTATCTAATATTTTGCTGCAAAAACGGCAGGTAATCATTTTTAGAAGAAAATAATAAAACCACCTGTTTTTTAAACGTTTAACGTGGCGCTGCAAAACCACAGCATGAAAAAACAACTAACTTTAACGTAACTTACTCAAAAGAAATTTGCTAGTAACTTCAGCATGAAACCCAGCAGATTAACCAGCAACCAGTCAGCTTTGCTGTAAAATATACCCTCGGTCAAAAACAGAAGCAAGTATTTTTCAAAATAACGGTCATCAAGTTTAAAGAAAAGCATGCGTTTACCTGATAAAAGAGGATTCTCCACGTTGCCACTTGTCACGTTATACCACAGCTCCTCCATGCTCCATTCGCTGGCAGTTTGGGCGGTGGTGCGCCGCTGCGCACTAACGTGAACTTTGCCAAGCTGGCTGCTACCGTGAAGATTACGTTGTCCAATGAAAGGACAGAAACTGCTGCTATGTGAGTGGACAAGACAGAGTTTGAAAACCAAACTCAGGCGTTTATTTTTGCGGGAATGTCAAATTACATTTGAATGGTAATACATTATACTTTCATGGAAAAACAGAAGCTTTTTTATTTGCATTTTTTTACATTTATATTTGGTCATTTACAATTGATTAACAACTGATAAAAATAAATAACTGGTCAATATTTAACTGCCCATTTGGAGAACAAATATACAATTTCTTCCAACCAGTCACAATATCCTAAAATTTTACATAAACTTCTTGGTTAGCAAGGTGCATCTGTGATGCTTTTGTTTGTTAGTAATTTTGTACTCGCTAATTTATGTAATTGGTATTAATCCTGTTTAGCACTTGGTGGCCGTAGTTGTTTTTAAATGTGCTATATAAATAAATTTGACATTGATGCAAATTGTGGCTAGCAAAAAACAAGCCTAAAACAAAATACAGTATGAACAGCCAACTCCTAATAAGCTTCAATGGTGCTGGTTAAATTTAGACGGTGCAGTGGATACCAGTCACCTCTATCATGAATTACAGGTTGAGGTCGCTATGGCAGCGAATTATCAATCACAAGGTTCCCTGCTTTATGGTCTATTTTCCTCTAAATGCTCGAATCCAGGGTTTGGGTTCTGTGGGTTGCCTCGGGCTTTACTGTGTGTAATTTGCATGTTCTCCCCTTGTCTATTATCTCCGGTTACTCTGGCTTCCTCCCACCATCCAAAGACATGCAGATAGGATAATTGGTGTGAATGTGTGTGTGAGTGGTTGTTCGTCTGTGTGCCATGGACTGGTGACCTGTCCAGGTGTTCCCCGCCTTGCGCCCAATGCTAGCTGGGATTGGTTAGAAGATGGCTGGATGGATAATCTGTAACTAATCAAATTAATTACTAAGCTGTTTGTCTAATTTTCAGGACAAACAGGACATGATTCATGATTCATTACAACTGCTTGTAGTTCGGGACTGTACCAAAATTTTTGGGACTTCTGGTCACCCTAATTGGCTACTATAGTTTACTCCTGAGTTCTTTTGAGAAACCTTTGAGAAATATTTCATAGGCAATGCATCCCATTTTAACTCTTCAAATTCACATAATTTCACTGTATTTGTATATATTCTTATCTGTAAATTATAAGACAAATTTGGCAAATATATTAGTGTTTTTCTGTACATAAAAAAATCTACATGACAAAAACATAATTTAAACACACTCATGTTGTAATTTTTACTGCATTGTATTGCTTGTAATGTTACAGTTTTTGTGTTTAAACTACATTAATATGTAAATTGTACAAATAAATGTGATTCTTTTCACATATTCTTACTTTATAATTAACAGTTTTGTTTGGTTTAGTATTTAGCAAAATATTACTGTAAATTAAACACTGCTTCACTGTTTTTCTATTTACAGTTTTTTAATGTCGTGATTTTACAGCATTTCATTGTTAATTCCACTGACTTTTTTTACAGTGCAGCTTTGCGATCCTGGATTTGGTCAATTTCTCCCATTCTTCCTTGTAGATCCTCTCAAGCTCTGTCAGATTGGATGGGGAATGTTGGTGTACTGCCATCTTTAGTTCTTCCCACAGATGTTAAATTCAGTTCAAGCCCAGGCTTTGGATGGGCCACTTAAAGAAAATTCACTGACATGTCCCTGTGCTTTGGGTCATTGAGATCTGCAAGATTAATCTTCACCCCAGTCTGAGATCCTATGCACTCGGCATCAGGTTTTCTTTAAGAATCTTGCAGTATTTTGACATATTCGTCCTCCATCAATTTTGACCCTGAAAAGCATCCCCATAGCATGATGATGCCACATCCGCTTTGCCGTAGGGTTGGCATAGGTCATGCGATGAGCAGTACCTTATTTTCGCCAGATGTAGCACTTGGCATTCAGGCTTAAAAGTTTGATTTTTGACCAAATGGCAAAAATCAGACCAGATGATTCTTTTCCTCCAGCTCTCAGAGTCCCACCCTATGTGCACACTGCTCACTTGCTCAACTTGCAAATCGCTCTATCTCAGGTGATTTGTCGCTGACCCTGCTCGAGCAAGGTTAGGGTTAGGGTTAACCAGGCAATAACATAACTAGATATAAACATTTTAATTTGTCCCCTTCTAGTTTTGGATGTATTAGATCATTCTAATATTTTATTCTAAACTTATGCCACTGCAAAATGCATTATCATGTCCTTGTTAAACTTAGACTTCCAAATCCGTTATGATGCTATCACCACAAAAAGCTAATTTAATAGAACTTGAAATAATGATTATGTGTAAAATTACCGTTCTGTCACAGGCAAAACACAACATTGGCAAACCCCAACTAAACATCATGTACATTTAATGTACATTTAATCAGGATTACAGTTACGTTTTGCATGTCTTCCTAATTTCTTCCTCATTCAGTTCACGCTGATTCACTTGTGGTCTAACCATCCTATTTGGATTTCTAATACTACCTGAAAATATAGGGGAAACATCAGTCTCCACAATTATTAATAAGCATTACTTATTTTTGTGACTCCACTACAACTCCACTACTAACAATCAGGGTTGGGTAGATTACTTTTTAAATGTAATCCGTTACAGTTACAAGTTACCTGTCCACATTTGTAATCAGTAACGAAACTTTTTGATTACTCAAACTCAGTAACGTAATCTGATTACTTTCATATTAAGAGGCATTGGAAAAAAAATAGGAATAGCCTATAACCAACTGAACACCATTTGCGGGATCAATCAATGTTAGAGTTTACATAGGTATGGGTTGTGTAGGCTACAGTGCCTTTGGAAATGGGTTTCTAAACCATTGCTATTTACTTCAATATGATTGGGCTACATCTCTACATTACACTTTAAAGGTCTGTCAGATATTCAGTCATTCCAAGTAATCCAATAAACCTCGATCTTCCAGAATCTGACTTTTTATCTGAACATAACCCAAAATCTAATGATGCTTATGCCTGTTCTGTTATTTGTATTTTATTCATGTTTTTAATTGCTTCAAAACATTGTTGAAAAATAAATGGCAATTACTTGAAAAGGTTACTGACAATGTTGTATATAAAAATTAAGATATCCGTAGTTTTCGCGCATAAACTACATCTGCAGTAGTCTGACGATTTGCTCCACATCCAACAGCGTCAAAATGTTGCAGAAACCCCCGCACGCGAATGCACGTTTGCAATCGTGAACACCCGCATAGCCTGCGTTATCAGTTTAGCAATGATTGTTACTACATGTAGGACAGATAGCTAGTAAGGTAGGTGTGCAATTGCTTTTAGTAGCTATTCTAGTCACAAATGTTAATCATTTTAAGACCAAATTTATATTATGCAATAAGATTTACCCGCGCGAACGTAACCTGCGATTATTATGGCCACCAGTGATGGATTTTCAAAATGCAAATCAAAGAAATAAACTGTGATTATAAACCTGCACTCTTAGTTTAAAGTAAATAACGTCAGCAGCCAATGATAACCAATTAACACAATTTTCAGAGATGCAAAGCAAGCAGAATCACATGGCCTACCTGTATGGACGGAGTTGATGTGGCAGCGTTAAATGCAAATAATCATCCTTTGGCAGAGTGCTTCCCAACACACCTTTTCTCCTCAAATGTTGTGGTAAATTCCATATAATGTTTTATCTTGAAGGCAGCGCCATGTTATAGCTATGTAAAAAATAGTTGCCTAATCTATTAAACAATTCCTGTAAAAGTTCTTCGGTGCAACTCGTCCTGGCTGTGTTGTTCGGTGCATTTGACAAATTAACCTTGAAACTTGAAAAATATATTACACCAGGTAGGCCTATTGCCTATCACTGTTCTGAGAATTATGCATCGAGTAGATAACTAAATAACATTTTATATGACACGGCTAATATTATCGAAGATATACTCTGTTTTTACAAGCCATCCAACCAACCAAAACTGGAGAAATTTAAACTAGCGCTTCCTCCGTCATTAAACTAGTTATGCGCGTCCACCTTTGCGCGCATGATGATCACACCCACAACTGAGGCGCACAATTCATATTTTGGTTCAAATAACGATGTTTTTATAACATTAAATAATAAACTCAAACATACAACGTGTCATAATTATTTCGCGCACCTATTATTTTTCAATTGAAGTAATCCAAAAGTAATCATATATATTTTTTAAAGTATCTGTAATCCGATTACAATATTTTTGTTGGTAACAACGGATTTGTTACTGTTTTTTTACTTGTAACGGATTTCTTGTAATTTCTTGTAATTACTCCCCAACTCTGCTAACAATATATTACGTATCAACATGATGCCAAGTCAATGATTTGTCAATGTTCAAATAGCAATTTACTTTTTACTGTTTTAGGTTTTGCATGTGTCATTTACCCGTGATCCCAATGATACCTTCCATGCATCTATGTTTAGGATGATGTCTCTTTGTGAAGCCAGTGACGCATCATAAATAATGGGGAAATTGGACACCGCAATAATAAATTTCTCATCACAGTGGACGTGGGGTGGCAAGAGCACAATATGGGTTAACCCTCTACACGCTAATGTTAACCCTCTACACGCCGCCATGCCAATATTTGTCTGTAGCTGACAGCAATCCCTTTAACTAGACTGTGAATAATACATAAATGGTGTTTTGGACCGGAAAATTGCGTTTGGCAACACAATGTTTATTATAATATTATTGAGATACCGACAGAGCTTGTCACAAACATATTCAAGCGTTAAGTTACGGGAAATGTTGAGCCATGTCTGCCCTTAGCCATGCTAGCCACAATAGAAATGGTTCATTATTAAAAAAAATGTAACATTTTCACATGTATAAGAAGCAAGCAAGTTTATTTATATAGCACAATTCATACATAGAAACAATTCAATGTGCTTTACAATGAAAAGAAACGTATAAATATGCATTGCTGCATTTACACAGAGGTTATTCTTCTGATAGCAACAGAACTTGCATTACAGAAAAGCGATTGGTAAAACATAGAAAAATAGAAATAGAATAACAATGAAATAATAATAAAACATTGAATCAAAAAAAGAGAGAAATATAAAAAATACATAATAATAATAAAACAACGAATACGAAAAAAGAAATATTCCATGAAGAAGGCTTGACATGAAGATGACATGAAGCCGTAAGGCTTTTATGAAACGTGTATTGAGATACATATGCATATCTAGAGAATGGATGTCATCCTACTTTTCCTGCATCAGATTCAGCACTTCTGTACTACTCATCTGCGTCCAAGTTTGAATAATGATGAATGGACTCACTTTGTTCAACAGACAACACGTCCATGCATGAGCCAGATGAGCATCTGTTATGGTGCTTTTCCACTGCATGGTATCGGCTCCACTCTACTCGCCTGGCCTCTACCCACTTTGGGAGCTTTTCCAACACATGGTACTAGCTCGACTCGGCTCTACAAGGCTCGCCTCGGTTCGTTTTCCACTGCAGATAGTACCCTGTAACCGCCCATAGTGACATCACAGAAAAACTAACGTGACGCCACCTCCAATGCGACACACACGAGAACAATAATGGAGATATCGTACACCTGATACTGGTGAAAAGCCAGCATTTGCCAACTAACGTAAACCCTGCAGTGAACAGAAAAATCTCCATCAATTTTCTTTTAAATTGACAAGCTTTGAACGTAATGTGGCAAATCAAAAGTAAACTAAATCTGGATAACATGGTCACAGATCCTGTTTGAAAAACAGTGAAAAAGTCGAATAGAATTATCACCCTGCGGTATAAAAGATGTAACTGCAATGTTCTGTTAGATTTAAGTGTATACACTTAACAACTCAACACCAACACATTTAAAACAACCTACATAACCCCTCCATCATGATTAAAAGGTATAAATAATTGCCTTATTAATTGCCAGCTATAATACCACGCCGACTGAGTCAAAAGTAGCCTACTGTAGGCTACACAAGGCAGCGTTTATACCGGTAGTAGCGAGGAAGCACGCGTGAGCAGTAACTTTGGTCTTAATACATTGCAGACTGCAAAAATGGTTAGAAAGCTTGGTAGGCTGCTTTTGTTTGGCATGACATTATTACTTTGACCAGTGCAATGTTATTATTATTTTTTTGTGGTCCACGTTTGGGTGGCAATTATGGTGGCAAGGCTCATTTCAAGGGTGGCAGTTGCCACCCATGTGGCCACGCCCCTGCTCATCCATGTTTTAAGCTAGTGAGTAGAAAAGAGAAGGGAATTCAAGATGCAGAGAACATCTACCCTGCCATTGGTAATCACCGAACATTGAGAGTTGACATTTGTTTTGCGAACAGTTAAGAGTTTACATTTGTCAACTCTCAGCTGTCACTGCCGCTGGGAGATTTTATCTCAGATTGTAGCTCCGCCCACTGCCACTGAGATTTGCTGGCTGTCATTGGAAATGAATGGGAGCGTGCCTCTTTGTTGCGCTAGTGAGCAGGCAGTGTGCATTTAGGGTCAGGCGGAATGTCATAAGCCTTTTTGCTCAGAAATGGCCGTGTTGCCACTCTACCATAAAGCCCTGATTGATAGTGTTGCAGAGATGATTGTACTTCTGGCAGATTCTGACATCTTTGAAGAGAAACTCTGAAGCTCTGTTAGAGTAACCATTGGGTTCTTGGCCAACTCCCTGACCAATGACTTTCTTGACTAGTTATTTAGTTTGGGCTTTAGGGGGGAGCTCTAGGAAGTCTTGGTAGTTCCAAACCAAAAGTTCCTTGACTTCATGGCTTGGTTTTTAGTCTGACATGCACTGTAAAATGTGGGACCATATATGCACAGTTGTGTGCCTCTCTAAATCATGTCCAGTCAATTAAATTTGCCCCAGGTGGACTACAGTGAAGTTCCAAAGACCTTTCAAGGAAGGTCATGTATACAGGATCATCTGAGGTCAATCTGGAGTGTCATGGCAAAGGGTCTCAATACTTATGTAGATGAGAAAAAAAAGATCTCCTTACACGTAGCACATGAGAGTGGACTCAATGATATTAAAGATAGTGGTAGAGAACGAAAAATTGGAAGTTGTAACCAGTCATAACCACAAAAACCCTCAAAATCAAAACCACACAAACCCTAACATGCAAACTATCCCGGCCACCCTGTATGCGCGAATGTTGGGCAATAAATTTACACATAGCGTGCACATGGTTCAATAACTGTATATAAACTGCTTGCGTGAATCACCGCGCATCCATGCTGCCTGGTGCTCAAGTAGAACCTGGTTCTGGTTCTAACTTGATTCTACATGAGACAAAACACGCTGTGAGACCCAGTCTCATTGGTTGACGAAAGAATTCTATCCAATATGGCTCACTGAAAGATGAAAGAAGAGGGATTCTTCAAAGATATTTAGTATTTAAAAAACATATAATTTTGAATGACTCCTGAGGGGTATACTATGAAGCGAGGTAACTGGCTTACTGAGGTAACTTCAGGAGTAACTTGGTGACGTCGGGTGTAACTTCCCGATTAACCCGTACTACGAAAGGTGAATACATTTTACCCGAGGTATGCTGTCATGGCAACTTACGCTGCATCTCTAAACTGCTCCAAGTAGGTTATCTTCATGGTTAACTCGATGTTACCCAACACAAGCACCGCCCTTCCTCCCACAAAAAGGCAGGCACGTTTGAGAGACCCACTTGACATTGTCGCACGGATTGTGAGAGACCTACTCCGCAGGGGGAGGGTGTTTAGAGGCCGGGTAACTCTAGTTTACCCCGATGATGTTCTCTAATAAAGATATCGATCCTCATCTGACGGAATTCCTTATATTTGCCGGATTCTAGGGCCAGTACAACAAAGTAAATATATATGCATTTCAGGTTAAAAAAACAGCAATGTTCATCTCCAAGTCAAATGTGCTAGGAACAGCAAGCAATCTCAGTATGTGTGAATGTTTCATGTATGTTTTGACCTGTCCCTAATTGTATATAGTTAATTAACATTGGATTTAGCCATTTTGCCTCAATATCATCATCGTATCTCGTGGGGATAGACACAATGAATTTGCGCATGATGATGCAAATTCATGGAGGACGTGTGCAGCCAGTTTAGTTTGCATGTAAGCCTCAACTCAGAAAACAACATGCATATCGACGTATTGTCCCCCTCACTAACTTGTTTCCACTAAACTCGAAACTGGGACCCATTCCACATCCCAGTAACTGTTTCTCTGTGGGATTTAAAATGGATGCAAACGGTTTAAGGACTCCGCAGGCATAGCGATGTGTTCTTTTCTCTGCAGCGTCAGTAGATGCACTATAATAATGACTGTTACATCATCGCTTACCTTAACCCGACCCAAGAGGGCCTGATTGACCCTGGCTAGCCTAGTGCATGCATCAGGGTGTATGGACACATCTGGCCTACTCCCCTGTGTCTCCATTTTGACTTTTCTACCCCCCATCCAAAAAACAAAAAAACAAAACAAGGCATTAAGGGGTTCTTTCCTGTAAATCCCTGTGCGGAGCGGCATTTGAGCAGCCACGCGCACAGCTGCACATGTTCAAAGGCCTTCCAAGCTTCAGAGCGGCGGTTGGGGGGGTGGGGGTTGGGGAGGGAGGGAGGGAGGGAGGACCCGGGATTGACAGATGGATGGCAAGGGGCTGCTGTGGCAGACGGCGTGAGAACGACTGATTTAGAGTTCACAGAGATAGAGAGAGAAACTGGAAGGATGTGACGGGATCGGACGGATAGTTGTTGACTAGGTGACGCCCGACTGATTCTGCACACCGGACTGGCAATCTGGATGAGATCAAAAGTGTATGCCAGAGACAGTCCCATTTATTTTACGTCTCAGAGCCGAGTTTCTCCCCCCGCTCGTGGCTTCGCGAGTAACGACGTCGGACCCTCGGACCGCGTTCGTCCTCCGAGCTAAATGGACATGGAGGCGCTAGGTGGTCCGGTGGCTCCGTCAACCGTTTCCCGTAATCAGCGTAGGCGGTCAAACGGCTCGGCTGTCATAACCGCTGGGACACTGCTGGCCCGCAGGGTCTACCATGTGGGCGGCTTCATGGCTGTGCCAACGACATGCCGAATGGCTCATATGGGTGAGTGACGGACGCATGTACCCGCTCGCATGCATGCCTTCAAGGCACATCCAGGTGCTTTGTGTATGACAAGTGTGGAGGAGAGTGTGTCACAAAGCGATGTGTGGACGTGTGTCTTTGTATGTGTCAGAGTCCGGTATGTTCTCAGGGATAATGTGTAGGAGTAGAAGGTTTTAACAGTCCTCAAATTTAAATTGGGACCTCAGAGCCAGTTTCACTGTTTTTTTATTGATCAGGAACTAATCTAAACCCACGACATCAGGTGGCGGGTCTATGGGGCTACCAGGACAGCAGGTATAACCTAGTGATTAAAAGGGTTCGGACAGTTTGCTGGATTAAATCCCAGGTGAAAGACAGTTTTGCGCTTGAGCAAGGCAGTTAACTCGAAATGTTTCAGGTTTGTTGTTAACAATGGCTGAATCCCCAGGCTGTTTCCCGGAGCCGGATATGCTAAAAACACAATTCATATTTACAGACGCTTCTCATAACGTGCAGACCTTTCAAATAGGACAAATACAGTATAACAACCCAACTTAATATTATAGGTAGGTGCTTTTCATTATCAGATACAAGACAAAACCAGCAGCACCCCAGACCTCATAGGGTAAGATTTGAATACCTTTGGTATGTGGTGTGCAAAAAACGCTTGTTGTGTTCTCCAGGTACAGAGCTTGGCAGGTGTCCATGCTTATATCTAACGGAGGGGACCTACACAGTAGTTTGCGGTAGCTGAGGGAAACAGATGGCAGAAGCTCACGTGTGTCTTGTGTGCGTGTGTACGTGTGAAATATTAGTGCATACACTTCTCATCATCTTTACCGAAGCAGATAAAGAGCTCATGTTTATGTGAATCTCCCCTGAGAGACAGAATCTCACATCGTTACTATAACATACAGTATACTGACTTACATGAAATAACATATTTTCATTAACACACAATAACATTTATATACTATTTACAATACAGTAACACGCTGATTAACATCCGATAACATATTCAGTTTAACATACAAGTACACATTCTGTTTAACATACAATGAAATAAAGCTTCAGTTGTCAGTGTTTAGTGTGCAGTTTCCACTTGTTCTGATGTCGGGGTTGTTTTGTGTTTGTGTCCACGTGTGTGTGTGTTTGTGTGTGTGTGTGTGTGTTTGTGTGTGCATGCGTTTGTGTGACAGTACATCTGCAGCAATGCATGTTGTTTGTGGTAATTAGCTGTGTGTAGCTGTGCACTTAATTTAGATCAGCCGCTAAACTAAAATCACATCAGATTGCTCTTATTGGCTTTAGCTCCACACTGCACCACAAAACACTCTAATTTTATTTATTTATATCCGCCAACAGCTTAGTTATCACTTCAGTTATTTACTGCCCAACCTGTCTCCATTCAGAAAGATTTATTTGTGTTTTTATTCTGCAGCAGACATAGTGAAGGTTGCTGGTGTGGCTGTGCCTTCAGTGATTCACATCATTAATACTGTATGCAATGGATGTTGCTGAATATGGATATTTGTTGTAATGAATTAGATATCATTATGGAGAGGAGGATTTTCAATTGAGCTTAGTATTAGACAGCAATGTAAAAAAAATAATAATAATAATTATGCGGTGATTCTCAACGTCTCAGCTGGATTTTAGTTCTGAATCAAAAGCAATTGGTCCCAAGCTTGGTGGTGACAACAACGGCGGTGAAGATCATTTTGTATTTGGGCCAGGTGCGTGCTCTCTGTTAAGTCCTTCCTGCCCTGTCATGTTCGGTCAGTTCTAAGAGCGAGGGGGGGGGTCACAAAGTGCCCTCACTCACTTACTCTATTATACAGTGTTTGAATGCTGGCCCGGGCCTCGTGGACAACATAGCTTTGATCTGAACCCTCTGGTATACGCCGACATAGATGACACACACTGCTCCTCTCTCCTCTCTCTCTTTCTCTCTTTTCTATCTGGGCAGGGTCAGGAAAGGTGAAACGGTGAACCAAGGAAAACAGAGGATGTTTATTTAGTGTTTCTTTATTTGTATTTTTTTTGTCCACTCAAGTGGATTTGTCAGTTTGTCCTTGGATGGATTAGTCAGTTGTTAGTATTCCTCCCCTGCATCCTCTTTGACTGAGGAGCTAGTAGTAACAGTGTATGAGTCATAAGGAGAGGGACTGGGGGACAAGGATGTATAGGCCCTGGGGTCTTAGGGCAAATAAAGGGAAAGTACATCCTGAGAGTAATATAGTGAGAAGAGAGCGGGACAGAGAGGGAGAGAGCGGGAGAGAGAGAGGATGTCATGCAGGTATAGTAACCTCATCACCAGCAGTCCGACGGCCCAGCCATGACCTTTTAGTGGACTGTTAGGAACAACCAACCATGTTGGGTGAAACTCAACATAATTGTTTTTGAACGCAAACCAGCAAAGCCACACATTATCAAACTATACAGCAATACAGCATAGCTGTCCTTCAGCGGCTTGGAGTTACCACAACAACAACTGGCCATTAGTGGAGCCACATCAGGCAAGAAAACCTAATTTACTACATTTAAAAAATATGTAGATACCTGAATCACCTGTATTTGCCATGTATATTCTACTGAATGCAATGTCTTGCCAGTCCCGCTAGTAATATGAAGCAAGCTAACCACCCATTTTCTATATAAATGTACGTCAACTTTGAGAACATTTTGTGTATCCTGTCCCTATATTTCATTTACAACAAGCAGCATTTTACCAACTAAAATTCTGGACCTGTGTAAACATAATGAAATAAAGGTGATTCGGATCCTTTAGAAGGTCACGTGAGGCCCTGCCAACACAGAAGTTTCCTTTTGACGTTTTAAGATGAGACTCTCATCATTTATCCTCAATATTGATCCCCCCTCCCTGAAAAAAGATCACATTAAGAGCTAATTATACACAAAGCAATTAACTGCATTATTCTAACAGTTCCTATTTATATTGTAATGGTCTGGGGTGGTCTAGTGTTCCAGCCCGCTGCCTCTGGTGCACATGTACTGCTGCAGTCTGATTTAGAATCCAACTTACTGCTCCTTCAGGAAAAACCCTCTCCTCTTTCACTTTCAAATTCTTAAAATCAAAATGATGGATGTAATACTAACAAGACACACCCAAATAAGCAACATAATATGGTAAATAGACTCCAAACTGTGGTTTAATTGTGACTGATGAGAATGATGCCATTAAGCAAGTGCAACTAAAATGAGCATGCCGAGAGACAGGGATGCATGCAAATTCTTTCAGAAGATCTGAAGTAGACAGTGACAGAGTTCAGATGGGCCGTTCTTACAGTATAAATGTCTGCCTGTACACAAGACAATGAAAGCTCTCACAATATTCTATGATGACGTTTCTCTAAAACAGGCTATAGCTGCAACACTACAACACAGGGAGATTTTCCGAGTGATACACATCGGGCTACAACCTATTTCAGTTATAAAGGCTCTCATCCACATCAACAGAGCTGCTGTAGAGTCTGCAGTTTTAAATTCCTTCACATAGCTGCGGTTTTGTCATTGACCCTCAACCAATGTTGTCAGAAGGGCGCACAGTAACTATACTCCCTAAGGCGGCTCAAATAATTTTTGGTATGCCGTCCTGAGTCCTCTCCAAATAATATCGCTGCACCCTCGAAAGCATCTTGACTGGCTGCACCACTGACCTGGTGTTATGGGATATACTCCACAACCGACTTGATGGCCCTCCAGTGGTCATCTATTCGAAACGATGCTTGACAAAAGTCTGTATAATTTTTAAGTACACTTCACACCCCTGCAATATGCTTGTTGATTAGACGTGGACTGTATCAAAGCTTATAGGGTCTCAGACAGAAGATTCTTGAAGAAAGTTCTGCAAGCCTATAGACGGCTGAACCTGCCTGACCACATACATGTACTGACTCAAAGCATACTGTAAAAACAGTTGTTGGTATTGTGTTCTATTGTTAATTTTATCATATTAACAATACATTTTTTTTAAAAATTCTAAATAGGGCTTGTTTTGCAGTGCCAGCTTTTAGCCACTGCTTCCTTCGAAAACACACCTGCAAATTTGGAATTTGTCCTACACACTGGAACTAACGCTGCTTGTTATCTTACACAACCATTGTTTCATGACAGATCCTTTCCATTTATATATACATCTCTTTTCAGAGTAACCTGACTGCTTGTTCTACATTTAAGTCCATTGACCGATGAGTGTCGAGATGTTTTAATCTTAGCTTCTCTTGATAAGGACACATTTGGAAAAGTGGATTGATAACGTGATTCACAATGACAGCTTAACTAGCTTAGGTTTTGAAAGTATGATGGTGACTTGACACAATCAATCCAATCAAAGCTGGGGGACATATAACATGATAAAATTGTCCAATAACTTTGAGCCCTCTTTGGCAACACTTCTCTATGACAACACCCAAGGGGCTACCTCTGCTAGCGCTCCCAGTATGTGCGGTGATGACATAACGTCCCCATGAGTGACAGCACCCTGAGCAAATCACCCTCAACCAGATACATTCAGCAACGCCTAAAAGTTCTCCTCCTACAGCCCCTCCTTCACAGAAAGCATTGAGCATGAAACAGCTGCACTCTGGAGCTGCGTTACTCAAATAATAGGCACCAAAACAATAATACCAATGGGAGAACACACGTTTTACCCTTTATGATCTCAAGCAAAAATGCAATTGTTAGCTATACCTAACAATATTACATAATATGTGACACAAATGAATGCCAGAATTACATCCAAGTCTTGGGGCACTGCCCGATTTGCCACTGGGGAAAACAAACCAAGGACCGTAATCAATCTGAATCAATATCAACAATTCTCTGCTGCGACTCACCATGTTTAAATCAAATATCCAGATGACTTTCTGTGTTACATATATCCCGCTGTTTTATTTTACCACATTAATGTACCAAACAGTTAGAACAAGAGGGATTAGAACCTGAGTAATCTTGAACTCAGTACTAAAACTCGTGATTGGTCAGATGCTTGATTACAAGTTCTGGGTCAATATGTATTAAGAGAGAACCCAATAGTAAATGCTCGACCCTATCTCTTGAAAAATCTATGGACCAAATCTGCCCTCGCCTTCTAAAATTTGAAAGACGCTCACTCCTGCGAATTTGAGATTTGTCTAAGACACCAGAAGTAATGCTGCTCGTTATCTCATGCAAACCGTTCTTTCATGCCAGATTCAATGTTCTGTTTATGTGTACGTAGTCTGTCTTCGAGAGATTAGTACTTCACTGGAGTTAGTCAGCAGTTATCTCCAGAGTAACCTACCTCTCTTTGGCCTAAGTAACATCTCGTCTTCCCGGCCACTGGGTGATGCCCTGAACCAGGGACCAGGATGAGAGTCAATACGGTTGAAGGAGGCACTTTCCGTTGCCCTGAAAGTGTTAATGGAGAGAGTTGGACTAGTGAGGTGGGAGGAAAGGAAAGAGAGTCAGAAGACTTGCTACCACACTATGAAGTGTTGTTATGTGTTGACAGTCTGAGGACTTTTTGATAACCACCTGTTGTTTTGAGGTTGAAAGAATGTGTACCTCTTCTCTATCTCTCACTGTTTCTCCATAGGCTTTCTCTGTCTTGTTCACGCTCCTTTTCCCCATTCGTTCTCGCTCTGTGTCTTTCTCTATGTCTATCTCTCTCTTCTCTCTTTGTCTCGCTGACTTACTCATGGAGGGGATGATCTGCTTGTTAAGAACAGACTCTTACTACAGTGCCCTGGTGTATTTTCCACTCTTGTTTAGGAAAATGACCATGCATAATTCAGTGATGGTAAACAGTGTTATCTGGCACCATGGCTAAGAGAAGGTCTTGGCTTAAGTGTCTGGAGGAGATGTTATGACAACCACACAATTTTATGAATAGGACGTTTCCTATAATAAGATGTAAGTCCACCTGACAACCAACATCAGTTTTGGACAATGCCTGTACACATACCTTACACCGAGTGTAAGGAGTGTTGACAAGGCCCTCTGTAAGGAATCTTTGTTTTTTTTTAAACTTCTGTTCCATTAATGCTGCAGGCTCTGATTGTCTCTTCAAACACTTCTGGTGATAAAAATAGAATGCTGCTACTTTAACTGGAAGCGATGTAGCACAGGCCGTTTTTAACTGAGTATGCTTGCACACTGTGTATGTCTGCGTGCGTGCGTAGAACTGTGTATGCAAGGGGTGGTTGTTCAGGTGTGTATAACTGCATGCTGGTAACAGTGCATTTGTTATGTAAGCTGGCAACGTTGAGGGAGCTGCATCACATCAGTTCTGTGCACTGACTGTGCCTTGGGAGGCGAGTTACCCAGCGCGCTCGGGGCTCCAACTTCACTACGGTTCGATGAGTGTCGCACAAATACACCCTCAGGCAGCGTATTGAAGTTCCTGCAGAAAGCGTCTGTCCACACGTGTGCAAGAAGGGCACTGAGTCAGGTGTATGTGAGTGTGTGTGTGTGTGGGGGTGGGGCGGATGACTGCTTGACAGTGGAAACGTTTCCCACATTTCACAGACGTTTGGCAGACACGTACCCAGACACACGATCACATATCCAGAGCAAATTACTGTAGTGAGCGCATACATTTTCATACTTGTTTGTCTGGCCATACACCAAGTAAAAATCAAACCCATAACTCCAGCACCATGCTCTACACTCCAAAATGTTTTTTGGGGGGCTGTACCCTTAGGAAAACCTTTCATGGTTCCCGGGAGAACCATTTATGGTTTCAAGTAAAAACCCTTTAGGGTTTTATGTAGAATCCTCTGAGGAAAGGGTTCTAAATGGAACCAAAAAGAGTTCATCAAAGGGTTGTCTTACGGGGACAGATGAAGAACTGTTGAATTCTTAAATTCTGAAAGAGCTTACAATTGAACTTTACGAGAGAATTCATTTGATTTGATTAATGAACTGGTGGAGCAGCGAGTGGCCTTTTGAGGACATTATTCATCGTATTGCATAAGTTGGCTAGTAACAGTTAATTCACATGGGACCTGGGAGGGCAGGTAAATCCTGAATCTTTGGCGAGGACTTCATTTATAATCTACAAAACATTTCAAACACTCAAAAAATGTGTTGTAAATTAACCTCATTTGTGTTTAAAGATGCCATATTCTCTCCCATCCGTTACACCATCTCTCAGATATTTCTCCTGGATTAGGAAAGTAAAGAGAGAAAGAAACTAAAACATAAAGAAATAGAAAGACAGAGAGAAAATGGAAGAGAAAGACAAAGAGAGCAATGAGAACCAGTACTAATTGGATTGAGGTCTTAGGTCCAGTCTGTTGTCTGAAGATATAGGATTCTTTCTCTTATTGTTTGTTTGTGGGTGGGTTTGTATTCGTATTGAGCGCAATTTCTCTAACATGTCTCTTGTGAATGAAAGCTGAAGTTCATGCAGAAGCATCTCACTGTGTCCTTTAACCCCGTGACCAGTGCTTAGTCAACGAGAGTACACTTTAAATGTGTTTTATCTATCTGAAACACACACACAGGACGTAGAACAAGATTCAAGTGTCATGACAGGCGTTTTGCCTGTCAGCTTAGGCCTTGTCTATATAAAGATCTGTAAAATCCCATCAACGTGTCTGGAATGAATGAAGATTAAAGAATGGGGAATGTGCTGTATTTGGAGAATGTAATCAACTGTGGATTGCGCGCGCGCGCGTTTGTGTGTGTGAGTGAGTGTGAGTATGTTTTGCCACCTTTTCCCTGGTTTCTAAATCCCATCCCTATTATTTCTGCTCCGCGACAGACACACACACACACACACACACACACACACACACACACACACACACACACACTAACCACAACCTTCACCACCACTATAATCTCCCTTGAGACAATAGAAGAGTGGTAAATAGGACCCAGTAATGGAATTATTTCATCCCAGAGTGGTTTAGTGGATTTGGACCTATCCCTCTCCCGACGTCATCCTTCTCCCAGTGGTTTTGTGAGGCTTTAAACGGAGCTCTGACACACTAGATCTAGGCCAGAAGATTGGACCACTACAGTGAGTGGTCTTAGATAAGCAAGCCTCTCTGTTTCCATGTCTCTGTTCTCTCTCTAACTCTGAATCAATCACAAAATAAAGCTTGCTTTGATATGCAAGATGTGTGTGTGTGTGAAAGGGTATGCCCCCAGTTGTGATAATTCATCCTGCACTCTGAACACCATGAATCTTAATTGTCAATAAAGGACTTTGACTAACATACAGCTCTGGAAAAAAATAAGAGACCACTGCACCTTTTTCTTTCCTTTCCAAAAAAGTTGAAAAGGAAGGTGTTGAGTGAGGAACAGAAGGGGTAAAATTAAGAGACCACTGCATATTGAACGCTTCTGTTCCTCACTCAAAACTTTCCTTTTCGACTTTTTTGGAAAGGAAAGAAAAAGGTGCAGTGGTCTCTTATTTTTTTCCAGAGCTGTATAACCCTGATGGCACTGGTAGTTTAAGACTTTTCAGTTGGTAGGGACAATCCATGATTTAGTTGTACCAACTTAACGTGTAATCATCTTACGGTCATTGTTTTTATTCGAGCGACAGTTGGCAGTTGAAACAAAGCTCCCCTCCCAACCCTTATTCAGTAAAAAGAAAATGGGTCTGGGGATGTTCTCTACTCTCTAATTCAAATAGTGATGGAAGTGAGGACTGACAGTCTACAATATTAAAGTTACAGATATGTTCTAATCGTCTCGCACAGCTGGCTGATCCCACAGGCTAACATTTAAACGCTACATGGATATCAGTCTGGTTGGGCTGTGATTCAAACCATTTGGGCAGGGGGCGTTTCCAATATCTGTTGAGAAAATGAAATTCTAATGCGATTGGACCGACCTTTGACTAATCAAACCTACACTTGACTTAGTACCAAAGTGCCATAATTCACAAGAACAAACAGTACAGTACATTGAGCAACAGCAATCAAACATAGGAGTATCAACACTAAGCTCCTCAGAAGAATCCTTTGTTGTTATTTCCGCACACTGGGAGCATTGAATGGGCGCTTCCTACTCGTCATCACCTAGACCACACCCATAATTCATGAAAGTGCACGATTGGTCCAGCTAAATGGTAGCCGGCACCACACTCAGCAGGCGGTTACATCATGGTAAATGGAATGGCCCAAAAAAATATACAGTATCTCACAAAAGTGAGTACACCCCTCACATTCTTGCAAATATTTGATTATACCTTTTCATGTGACAAAACTGAAGAAATGACACTTTGCTACAATGTAAAGTAGTGAGTGCACAGCTTGTATAACAGTGTAAATTTGCTGTCCCCTCAAAATAACTCAACACACAGCCATTAATGTCTAAACCGCTGGCAACAAAAGTGAGTACACCCCTAAGTGAAAATGTCCAAATTGGGCCCAAAATGTCAATATTTTGTGTGGCCACCATTATTTTCCAGCACTGCCTTAACCCTCTTGGGCATGGACTTCACCAGAGCTTCACAGGTTGCCACTGGAGTCCTCTTCCAGTCCTCCATGACGACATCACAGAGCTGGTGGATGTTAGAGACCTTGCGTTCCTCCACCTACCGTTTGAGGATGCCCCACAGATGCTCAATAGGGTTTAGGTCTGGAGACATGCTTGGTCAGTCCATCACCTTTACCCTCAGCTTCTTTAGCAAGGCAGTGGTCGTCCTGGAGGTGTGTTTGGGGTCATTATCATGTTGGAATACTGCCCTGCGGCCCAGTCTCCGAAGGGAGGGGATCGTGCTCTGCTTCAGTATGTCTCAGTACATGTTGGCATTCATGGTTCCCTTAATGAACTGTAGCTCCCCAGTGCCGGCAGCATTCATGCAGCCCCAGACCATGACACTCCCACCACCATGCTTGACTGTAGGCAAGACACACTTGTCTTTGTACTCCTCACCTGGTTGCTGCCACACACGCTTGACACCATCTGAACCAAATAAGTTTATCTTGGTCTCATCAGACCACAGGACATGGTTCCAGTCTGCTTAGTCTGCTTGTAATCCATGTCCTTAGTCTGCTTGTCTTCAGCAAACTGTTTATGGGCTTTCTTGTGCATTATCTTTAGAAGTGGCTTCCTTCTGGGACGACAGCCATGCAGACCAATTTGATGCAGTGTGCGGCATATGGTCTGAGCACTGACAGGCTGACCCCCCACCCCTTCAACCTCTGCAGCAATGCTGGCAGCACTCATACGTCTATTTCCCAAAGACAACCTCTGGATATGACGCTGAGCACGTGCACTCAACGTCTTTGGTCGACCATGGCGAGGCCTGTTCTAAGTGGAACCTGTCCTGTGAAACCGCTGTATGGTCTTGCCCACTGTGCTGCTGCTCAGTTTCAGGGTCTTGGCAATCTTCTTATAGCCTAGGCCATCTTTATGTAGAGCAACAATTCTTTTTTTCAGATCCTCAGAGAGTTCTTTGCCATGAGGTGCCATGTTGAACTTCCAGGGACCAGTATGAGGGAGTGTGAGAGCGATAACACCAAATTTATGAAAAATCCTGAGTGTGTCCTACTCTTTAACTGAAACCTGCCATCTGAAGTTATCAGACATGGCGTGTCCTTTTCTCGAAGAGCCAGTTGATATTGAAGCACAAATACTCCGCAGAAATCTCAGTCGGGAGAGGGTGATCAGACACTGCTTGGATGTTTTATCGTTCCCTGATGATTATCTGTTTGAGCATTACCTTTTTTCTGCATAATTTTTTCTGATAATTGTCATTTATCTCAGGACCGGCTCCAGGATGAAATGACTGAGGGAGCATTTTTTTTATCAGTGGGGGGCATATCTAATTCATATACCATTTGCAGTGTTTAAGGGGAAAGAAAATGGGCGTGGGCACAGATTCTACATGGGGGAGCAATGCTGGCTTTGCTCCCATGTGGATCCAGGCCTAATTTATCTGAACAATATTCTCAGCCCTCATATCATTCCTATGACACATCATGTACATGCTCTCAGTTTTCTGTATAATATCATTGATGCTGAGCTTTTTTCCAAGGCAATTGTCTGTCGGGCTGTCAGAGATGTGACTCTTGCACTGAAACGTTTACTGTACACTTGTAGTGTTCCCAAGTCACAGACCCACAAGACTCATCAAAGAGGAATTCCACAGAATTGCAGGCATCAGTCTAAGCAGTAATCAGTTTATTTAGTATGAAGCTTTGAGACTTGAAGCACTAATCAGTTAATATTTTAGGGTTTCCAGGTGTGATTGGCTGCATAGATGGCACTCATATTCCTATCACAGCTCCTTCAGTAAATGAAGGAAATTATGTGAACAGGAAGTCTTTCCACAGCATTAATGTGCAGGTAGGCCAACAAATAATTGTACCACTACAAGAAAATCAGTGTGCCAATTTGTGTCTGAGACTAATGGATGGGTGTCACTGAGCTAACAATGGCAAAAGGATGAATGTACATGTATCATTAATTTGAATGACTAACCTCTTATGCAGGCCATTGTTTCCTGGGGGGTGGTTGGGTCTGATGAGCTTCCTCCAGAGATGCTTTCGGCAATAGGTCACCCACTGTTTTGACTGAGGGCCATCTCTACAGCCTCTGTGAGTGGTGGTGGACCCCGACCTGTTTTGACTGAGGGAATCTCTACAGCCTCTGTGTGGTGGTGGTGGGCCCCCACCTGTTTTGACTGAGGGCATCTCTACAGCCTCTGTTGGACCCCAACCTGTTTTTCAGCCCTCAGCCTTTTTTCTATGGGCTATAATGGAGGTCCTATTTCAACTTGTCCAGTAAGAACACATTTGGAGACTTGAATGCATAAAGGCATTTAGGTGTTACTTTCGAATAGACAATATTAAATTCTGGAAGTGTTGAAATAGCTGAAAAGTCTACTTAAATATAACACATGTTGAATGTAGCTACTGAAAGCTGTTTAATTTTGTAGGGGAGGCTAAACAACATCACAATTGCTTGTACTGAAATTTTCACTTTTTTGTATATTTTTATTTCATCTTCAGTTGTGGCCAAGTCCGTTTTGTGTCTGTTGGGTTGCACCTGCATAAATATTACACCCCCACACACACATTATATAAATGTTTAATAACTAGAACACTCGAGATGTAAATTTTTTTCAATTAATACAATTCTGCCAGGCTAGCACGTTCTTTTGCTGCTGCTACTTTATTGCTTGTTTTCTTGAATATATACTCATATTCTGCATATGCATTCATTAATATTTCTAACTCCACTTGGGAGAAGTAGGGGGTTGAAGCCCTTTTTCTCATGGTGCCATGGTAAATCATGTTATCTGCGTTCCATTCATGAGGGCTTTTTATCTCCTCATGCACGTGCTTTACTCAGGGTTAACTTAACTCAGAGTTGACTGAACTAATTGTTACCACCTGTTCTGAAACCATCAACTCTAAGTTTGACAGCTCAGATTCAGTCAACCCAGAGTTGTTGTTTAAACTCAGAGTATGTTAACCCTGCTTTCTGAAATACCCCCAGGATTGTATAGTAAAAATAACGTTTGGGTGGGTTTTTGTAAAGTCCACGGGTGTTTGTGCGGTATACTGTGAATGAAATATGGCAACCCTGCCCACAGGCTGACATTGGCCTTAAAGGAACATCAACCCAGCACCACTCACTGTTTGTGTCCAAGTATTTAATATTTTACATTGGCCAAAATTTACAATGATCTGTTTGCTCAACTTGCCACATACAGTGCCATCGGAAAATATTCAGACCCCTTCACTTTCTGCAAATGTTTTTGTTATAGACTTAATTGATTCCATTATGTTTTTGCCATCTACAGTACACATAATACTTCATTATGACTTAGCAAAAATCGTTTTGCAATTTTTGCAGAGTTATTGAAAATTAAAACTTAAATATCTTATGTTGATGTGTATTCAGACTCTTTGCCATAACACTAAAGCTCAGATACATCATGTGTCCTTTGATCATCCTTGAGATGTCTCTAGAACTTGATTGGAGTCCACCTGTAGTAAATTCACTTGATTGGAAATGATTTAGAAATGCACACAATACGTTCCCACACTTCACCACAGATGCCCTGAACCGTAAGGGGAAATGTTTTTTTAGTGCTGCACCTTTAAGTTTATCTTGTAATTTCGAGGTAGTTCTCATTATAATGAAATTTCAAAATAAACTTAAAGATGTAGCACCAAGAAATGTTTTCGCACCTTACGGTTCAGGGCTTCCGTATTTCACAGTGCATGTCAAAGCAAAAAACAAAGATGTCTAAGGAACTCTCCGCGTACAATATCTCTGAGAATTGTGCTATGGATCGAACGTTCCCAGAAGCACAGTGGGCTTCATCATTGTGAAATGGAAGAAGTTTGGAACCACCAAGGCTCTTCCTAGACCTGGCCATTTCACCTCTGGTGGTCTCACAATTCCTGAGTAAAAGGCATATGACATGCTGTCTAAAGGACTCTGCGAGCATGAGGAAAAGATTCTCTTGTCTTATTAGATCAAAATCTAAGTATAAGGCCTGAATCCCAAGCAGTATGTTTGGCAAAATCAAGGTACTGCTCATCATATGGCTAATACCATCCCTATGGTGATGCATAGTGGTGGGAGCGTCATGCTATGGTTATGCTCCTCAGTGGCAGTGACTATGAGAATGGTCAGGATTAAGGAAAGGATGAACAGAGCAAAATATTGAGGAAAAAAAACAAAAAAGATCTGGGGAGCACATGAACTCATCTTTTAGCACGACAATAACTCAAAACACACAGCCAAGACAAAGTTGGAGTGGCTTCAGGACAAGTCTGTATCTTTGAGTGGCCTAAGCAAAGCCCTGACTTAAACCCCACTGAACATCTGTGGGGAAACCTGAAGTTTACAGATCACCCATGCTCCCCGTCCAATCTCACAGCTTGAGAGGATTTACAATGAAGAATGGGAGAAACTGCCTAAATTCCGATGTGAAAAGCTGTTCACTGCCAAAGGCTATCTATTTTAATCAATTGTAAATTATATCTATAACGCAACAAAATGTGTGTTTTTTTAGACTCTATACCATCCGTTACAATGGCCTGGGTTTTATCACGCAGATAATTCTTAAACCATAGGCAAGTATCCCTAAACAAACCCAGTGAGGTCAATTTCTTTAACATAATGGAATGATCGACAGTATCAAATGCCTTAGAGAGGTCAATACTCAGGGCCACGCAACATTCTTTTTCATCCAGTGCTTTAGTAATATCATTAACAACCAATGTAGAAGACGTAATTGTGCTCTGCCCAGGTCTAAAGCCAGATTGATACTGATTCAAAATACACTCTTGAGCTGAGAACGATGATGTAGAAAGTAAACATTCAATCCCTCTATTGTAGAAATTGTGATTACATCTGGGTAACCTGGAAGTATTAAAAAAATCGCAACTCCTAAATATTTCTAGTCTAGTGTTTGATTACAAAGAATGGTGCGGCCAAATCATATTTTATTAAAAAGAGGAGATTGTCTTGATTAAAATGATGACCCACTTATATAAGTTCAAAAATATACATTTCGAGATTTTTGCCTGAATTGACCAACATGTCTCTCCATTGGAAATCAGTAGGCGAAGCTCAGAGTTGCAAGGAAAAAAGGTTTTTAGGCAGTAGCATTGGATTACAGTGAATGGCGCAGTCCAAACATATTTTGTTATGAAGCTGAGATTGTCCTGATTAAAATGGTGTGACTTGAAAAAAATATATATACATTTTGAGATATGGTATGAATTACACAGGCAGGTCTGAACATCTAGCCTTTTTCCACTGGATAACAATGGGGCAGCAGAGTTTAGAAAAATGTATTGGTGTTTCTGTATTTCAATGAATTTAAATGGAAAGTGTAAATAGCAGTTCAGTAAAGATACATACATATGACATATGTATGATTTATTGTATGACTTCTTTGTCCTTATACTAGTGGGGCTGTATGCATAGCAGTAGTGGGATTTTTGGTTTTGTTTTTTGTTTTGATTTAGAACACATTCTGAAGACAAGTTGGTTCCACAGAGCTCAATACAATTGATAGGAAGAGCCAGGGCGAAAAAAATAAGGCCTGCAAATGGAAGAAACACAAAAGAACTGTCAATCTTCCTCGGTTTGGGGCTCCATGCAAGATCTCAGCTCGTGGAGTTGCAATGATCATGAGAATGGTGAGGAATCAGCCCAGAACTACACGGGAGGATCTTGTCAATGATCTCAAGGCAGCTGGGACCATAGTCATCAAGAAAACAATTGGTAACACACTACGATGTGAAGGATTGAAATCCTGCAGCGCCCGCAAGGTCCCCCTGCTCAAGAAAGCACATGTCCAGGCCCGTCTGAAGTTTGCCAATGAACATCTGAATGATTCAGAGGAGAACTGGGTGAAAGTGTTGTGGTCAGATGAGACCAAAATCGAGCTCTTTGGCATCAACTCAACTTGCCATGTTTGGAGGAGGAGGAATGCTGCCTATTACCCCAAGAACATCATCCCCACCATCAAACATGGAGGTGGAAACATTATGCTTTGGGGGTGTTTTTCTGCTAAGGGGGCAGGACAACTTCACCGCATCAAAGAGCCGTCAAATCTTGGGTGAGAACCTCCTTCCCTCAGCCAGGGCATTGAAAATGGATCGTGGATGGGTATTCCAGCATGACAATGACCCAAAACACACAGCCAAGGCAAGAAAGGAGTGGCTCAAGAAGAAGCACATTAAGGTCCTGGAGTGGCCTAGCCAGTCTCCAGACCTTAATCCCATAGAAAATCTGTGGAGGGAGCTGAAGGTTCGAGTTGCCAACTGGTGGCCAACTACAAGAAACGTCTAACCTCTGTGATAGCCAACAAGGGTTTTGCCACCAAGTACTAAGTCATGTTTTGCAGAGGGGTTGAATACTTATTTCACTCATGAAAATGCAAATCAATTTATTACATTTTTGACATACGTTTTTCTGGATTTCTTTGTTGTTATTCTGTCTCTCACTCTTCAAATAAACCTACCATTACAATTACAGACTGATCATTTCTTTGCCAGTGGGCAAACGTACAAAATCAGAAGGGGATCAAATATTTTTTTCCTCACTGTATCTGATTTAAGAAGTATTGTAAATCCCAAATAATGTATGTATATCTTGATTGTGTGTCAACTCTGTTGTTGATTGGTCTTTGTTTTTTCAGGCTGGGTTTCTCTAAAAGAACTTTGTGACGATTGCTGATGTAAACATAGCTATATAAAATACATCTAATTGATTGATGTGAAAGTTTGGCCTTGCATAGATGGTGCTTTGAAACATGTTGCAAATTACAGGTTGAGAACAAGTAATTTCCAGTTTAATTAACAGATAATTATTTGCTTGTTCTTTCATGTTGGGGCTTAATAATAATTTCCAGTTGAATGAATACACAATATATAATGAGTGTAGCAAACACATTACACACCAAATGATTTGGCCTGAAACACATTCCCTATCACTTTCAACAATGCTCATCACATATACCAAAATGCTCTATTGCAAAAATATTTGTTTGTTTTATATATGTTTATGATTTGGATATGAATACCCTCAAATTAAAGCTGAGAAACTGCACATTAAGCCCGTATTCATTATTTAACTGTAACTTGAGTAAACAGACAAAATTACAAAACTTGTGTCAATGTCAAATTATTTCTGGACCTAACTATATGACTAACAATTATTTTTCAATTAAATTAATACGGGGACAAACATTAAAAATTACACATCCATATACTGTATCCAGACAACGGATTTCACAAACAAAAAGTTCACATGATGGATGGATGGACCTACAGAAAAAAATAGCTAATTTGACAAGAACACATGCACAGGCCAATATCTGTCTATTTTTATTTGGTGTCCATACTCCATTGATCTGTTCGGTGAAGCAAAAAGCTACATGAAAATCACCTAATTAATGATGCTGTTACCAGACTCTATACAGTAGCGATTTTAGCCTATTGACAAGGTAAGTACATAAGGTGGAGTTTTGGATCAGAGTACTATAGTAGCTAGCTTTTGTGGCCTTAGTTGGTGCAGTGGTCTCAGCTGTTGCCTCTGTCTGTCACATATGTTGTAGCATGGGCTTGAGTCTGGCTTGTAAAAAACTCTCTATATAAAAACTTTCTTCTATCTTTCTTTATAATGCTGTGTTGCTACCATATTTTGTTGTTGTCATTCTGTGTAACTAAGATTTTGTGTTGCTACCATGTTTTGTTATCATCATGTGTAACAACCATGTTTTGGAATCAGAAATATTCCAAAAAGCTGGATTAGTGAGTTGGCAAGGTCTTTCAAAATAGAATTTGAGCTCCAAATTTCTGATTCCATAGAGAGAGCATTATGTATACAAAACAATAAAAACAAATGCTCAGAGACAAACCTGCTACCTACTTGGTTAACTTCAACTTAGAATGTAGATGATTCCAAAAATATTAAATTGCTGTATTTCCTGATTAGATTCTAGATCAATCCAAAAATGTCACTTTTGTTTTAAATATTTTATCGAACAGATCAAATTACGAGCAATACAAAAATTTTAATCAAAATGTTAAACTGCATGTGTTTTTGTTGGATAAACACACACACAAAATCCAAAAATCCATGTTCCCCTAATCTTGCTCTAAACCTCAATCACCAAACCTTAAACATAACTAAATGCCTAAACCTTAAAGAAACCCCAGTTCCAACACTATACTCAATTGAACATTTTGCCCTATCCCCTTAGCCGGAAATCACATTTTTCCAAGTGGGGACCTGCCAAAAAAGTGATTTGGCAGGTTTTACTATTTTTGTGCAGGCAATAACATATAGACTTACAGTAGATCTCACGCGTACACACACACACCAGGATGTAGGACATCACACTAAGCTCCCTATCACACACAACAACATGAGCTCAACAAAGGCACTGTCTAGAATGTGATAGTGTTGACTAAATAGGAGGGGAGGCGTTGCCATATCCTATGAAATATTGGTAGATTGTCACTCAGCATATATTGAACTCTATCTAAATGTCTTGTGTTTGCCAATTTGCTGAGCCAAATAATCTTTAAAAACATCAAGATTGCTTTTTTGCCTGAAAAGAAAGAAATCAGTGGTTTTGGGGTTTTGGGTAATATTTTATTTCCTCTGTAAACTTGGAGCGACGGTCATACCGCTTTTTAAGGTTTGGGTTGTTTCTTGTATTTCTACCAGTAAGAGCTCTGCATTTAAGAAGTCACAATCCACTGGGCGACTACAATACTCTAGGAAGTTCTCTATATTTAAAGCACTAAGGATCTGCTTTTGATGTATAAAGGGAATCATAAAACTGTCTGAATCTCTTATTAATGTGCTTGGGAGAGAGTAGTTTCCCATTCATCGATTTGACACTGTGGATCATAGTGTTGCTTATGTATTTACGCTGTGCTCTAGACATTAATGTTTGTGTTTTGTTTGGTGTAGAGAAAGGATTCACCAATTGTATAGCCAGTAGATGATGATCATTCTCCTCTAGTAAGTTTGATTTGGAAAATGTGGCTTTTTTACACCATTGTATAACATTTCACAATTGTTCTTTTTGGTTTCTAACTGACTGCTAAATGCTACATCCCTTTGGTAGAACTGGATTTGGACCTGTTTTAGATTATTTCCAATTAGTCAATGAATTAATGTAACCAATGGATTTAATATAGAAAGAGAGTATTACAATTACTGCACAAGTATCAAAGATTAAAGTACTCCAGAGTTTGAAGATGCTGACAGGAGGAAAGGTACATGCAAGAGAGCTTCAAACCCTCACTCTGGTTATATCCTAAAACTCATGTAGTGGGGGTTGGTCAACTGACCTAAGGAAAACAAAACCAGTCCTGTTGAATAGACCTCTTATCAATCCCTGGGGTTTTTCCGATGACACAGGGGTGTTATCTCAAGGTTCACGCAAGCTAGGCAATTAAAAGCAACCCTTTTGTCTCTGCATTCTCTCCTTACAGAAACATCTGTTAACCATAAACATTCCAATGACAGCCTACTAGAACAGAAATCAAGTACATAGGTATACATGTCTATAATATATAATGAAGAATCATTGTATGTGTAAATAGACTTAGAATTGACGTTTTTCAGTTCCTTCACCATTGATATACCCTAACCTGGTAGTATAGCTTGGAGAACGATATTGGTGTTTGTAGTAAAAGTTGTTTCTAGCGGTGGATTGGTAATGATGACCTGAACATACAGTGGCTCTCAATTCCACTGATCAACACAACAAAAGTCCATAATATTAAAGTCAAAAATCAAATTAATCTGCAAATTGTTCTAAATTTATTACAAATATAAAACAAAATAATATTGATTGCAGAAGTATTCACTTTTTTGCCACCTGAATGAGCGGTGGTGCAACCAGTTCTCTTTAGAAGTCATATGATTAGTTGAGTGCATTCCACTCTATGCCATTAAGGTGTTTCACATGATTTCAGGTTAAATACACCTTTCTCCTGGAGGTCCCACAATTGGTTAGTACAATTCCTAACAAAAACTAAATAATGAAGGCGAAGGAACTTTCAAAGCAAATCTGGAATAAGGTTTCCATCAGTCAGGGGTTTCCAAAGCATTGAATATCCCTCAGAACACAGTCAAGTCCATTATTAAACAATGGAAGGAATATGGCACAACTGTAAATCTGTCTATAACATGAATATGAACGGACCTCAATCCAATTGAGAATATGTGGGAAGAGCTGAAAATTAATGTTCACGTAAGATCCCCATCTGACTTCATTGAGCTTGAGCAATTGGCATTGTGCCATGTTGGTTCAATGACACTGCTGTTGTTTTGTTCAAGTTCCATTAACCTAATCTGCACATGTATGTTGTTGGTTCTTACAACTTTTTTGTTCTATAGTTCTAAAACGTTTCTTTAAAAAAGGGTCAATTGACATTTGTTCCTTTTTGAATGATGCTGTTGTTTGTTGGATCCACCTCACTTGGCTAAACTATTCAAATGAGACAAAGCCATTCTGGAACCAAGAAATCCTTGACTCCCTTGTCTGGTGAAAGGGGAACAACAGTCACCCTACAGTGTCCTCAATAGTCACACCTTACAAACAAATCATGTGCTTAGAAGACTATTGAAACAGATTGTGCAGATTGTTTCAAGCCCATTGAAACAGATTGTGCAAGGTCCCTCCCCCTCTAAATGACCCACTTTTGTGATAGTAATAGCTGGTGATGTGTCTAACAAAGGGGAAGGTCTCTTTTAGACACTTTTTTAAGGGTCAGTGTTTTTGGAAGCTTGGGCCATTTGAATGAGGCAATCGTATGATTGTTGTTCCCATTTAAGAGAAGGCAGGTCAATGTGTCAAACCACTCAAATTCCCCCCATTTTTTTTGCCGTTGTTTTCTTACCATGTCTTCTGTCAGTGTCTCTGTTTGTCAAGGGAACATAACATTTCGTTCTTACAGTATGCCGACCCTCATTTACAAAGGTGACCCTTTGCCTGTTGCTGGGCCATCTTTAACAAAACATCATTTGTTCTCAATTGACTTGCCTGGAAAATAAAATGAAAAAATCCAGTAAAAAAATTTGAGGTGCCATGTAGAATGGGCAGCTCGCACCGATGTGACAAAATACCAAAAGTAACTCTGATGGTAATGTGGCAGTCCGGAGCCCTGGGGGCTTTGTGTTTTGCTGTGTGAGTTCCCTAACAATACGATATTTTGATTATATGTCTTTCTGGTTGAAAATGTTTATTTTTCAAATGATTTTGCTCCTTAGTTTGCTATACCTGAGTGGTTCATACCATGTAAAGAGGAATAAACCGATTCCCTTTCAAACACCCTCAACCAACTCCAAACCTACTTCTCTAAAATATACATACAACGGTACTAGTTTGAATGGATTTGTGTACTTCTTATCCCTGTGGGGTGTGTGACTGTGCTGAGACTGAATGGGTGAGAATTTCTACAGAAGACTGGAATGTTGCATCATACTTCCACGATGACTGGGCAACGGTGTGCTTGAACCCCTCTGGTTCTCTCTCCTTCGCTCTGTTTCTGTGTCTCTCTCCCTGTCTTTCACTCTGTAAATTCAATTTCAATTTCAGTTCAATTGTAAGGGCTTTATTGGCATGGGAAACATTTGTTCACATTGCCAAAACAATTGGAAAATAATAATAAAAAGAAAGCTATGAATAAATAACACCAGTGGAATCAGAAATAAAATGAACTAATTTACAATTTTAAGTAGATATTGCGCTGGCATTACACTGTCTCATTCTGTCTTCCTCCTCTCTGTATTTTTAGGTTTCCTCTCACTTTCTCAAACTGTCTTCTATTTGTCCCTCCTCTACCCCGTTCTTTCTTCTCTCAGTCCCTTTCTCCTCCTCTCTTTCCATATCTTTCTCTTCCCATTATCACTGCAGGACAAAGATGTCACCAGTTCCATCATCGTTTTTCATTCAAGCCCTCCCTGAATGTGACCCGAATCAGCTGAGCGGTGGCATATCGGCCGTGTCAGAGCAATGTTTTCCACTAGCGTTATAAAATCTTCACAGCGGGCCCCTGTCTAACCTTTCGCCTGTGTGTCTTTCTCTCTCCAGTGGAGCGATGTATGAGCGTGATGCAGTCCGGGACCCAGATGGTGAAGTTAAAGGCTGGCTCCAAGGGCCTGGTGAGACTGTTCTATCTGGACGAGCATCGCTCCTGTATCCGTTGGAGGCCCTCGCGCAAGAGCGAGAAGGCCAAGAGTGAGTATGCTCTCCCTTTTGTCTCCTATGTCAAGTCCCCCAGAAGGCATGTCCCACCTTAACGCCGGCTCCGCCACTAAGGGGCACATGAAAATTAGGCAGCAAACAGTTAGGCTGTGTAGGACTTCATACAATCCTTAAACCAAGTACCAATTTGAAATCATGCTGTTTATCTATTATCCATGCTACTGATGCATGTGTGTCTGTGTGTTCTGGATCTGACCTTAGGTCGAGTTTCAGAGACGGACCGTGCTGTGACTAGTAGTTAGTCTGTCGCGTGTCCTTTTGTTCTTCCCTTCGAGTGTGCGCTGTTCTATAATATAGCTGTCCCTTTCTCTGTGTCTCTGCCACTGTCTCTCTCCCTCCCTCCGAAACTTTCTCCATCTCTCTCTCTCTCTCTGAAACTTTCTCCCTCTCTTTCCCTCCCTCAGAAACATTCTCCCTTCTGTCTCTCTCTCTCTCTTCCTTCTACTCTGCCCCTGTCCCAATGCACTCTCTCTCACTAACTCAGTCTTGCCCTCTTTTCCTCACACCTTGTCTCCCTTCTCACTTCTGGTACGCTCCCTCCCACCACTTTCTCTCTCTTCTCTGTCTCTCCCTCGTCTGTCTCTCTCTCTCCCTCTGTCATTCTTGCTCTCATTCAGTCCGGGATGTCAGATATGTTAACCTTACTGACATTGTGTTCTTGTTGGGGGTTTAATTTCGGCAAAACCATTACACACCCCCCGTCCATCAACACACACACACAGACACGCACACATTCTTCCTGTTTAAGTGTCTGCGGACTGTTTACATCAGAAAAGCCTCTTAGGTCATTTCCATTAACATAATTAAAATGACTAAACAAATTCCTGGTTATTGTCTGGAGGTGTGTGGATATGTGTGTGTCATAAGTAGGTGTGACAGGCCATGTTGTTGTCTTCAGCACTGCTGCTGTGACTTCCGAGAAGCTGCTGGTCAGAGAATGTATAGCCCTACTAGTATAACACATTGAACATGTTGAACAGAGGTTAAAAGGAGGTTGCAAGGACATATTTCTGGTTGAAAAAACTTTGAAAAGACGTGTTTCCAATTATTTTGCTCGGTGTGAGCATAATGTTTCCATCACTGATTAGATGATTGTGGGGCCGTTAAACTCTCAAAATGAACCCAGCGTGGACACAGGAATATAACTGAGAAGAAAGAAACTCTGTTTCACTTCCTTGATTCAATGTGTCCTTTTCCTCACCTTTTTCTCAAAACACATTAGGTGAGGAACACGTTAAGTCCCTCCCCTCTGACCTTCTACTCCAATGTGTTTTGAGAAAGAGGCGAGGAGAGAGGCTGTGTGTAGTCTAAGAAATGTAATTGAAATTCTACCTGGCAAAATTACTTGGTATGGACAGAGGCTTTTCTTCTTTTGACCTCCATTTATCCTCTCCTCCCAATTATGTGAAATAATACTTGTGCTTTCTACTTCCTCTCCCCACTAGCTTTTTCGCTAGTTTTTGACTGCAAGCTACTCTCAACCATTCCCAGTTCACAGACATATACCCCATTAAAAAGTACAATGGCGAAACCCCTTCTGAAGAACAGTAGATTCTTCAGCTCTTTTCAATTTCAAGACATTCTAGAGAAAGCGCAGTGCTGCCTTAGCGTAAAGTTAGGTCAGAGAGGTGCTTGTCGGAAAGCTGGGTGTACCTTAGAGCTGAAAAAATAAAAGTTGATGATGTATAGTGGCATACAAACTTAAAGAAAAGACACTATAAAAAGGCTTTACTGAAGTAGCATGGCAGAGGTGATAAACACTTCGCAGCTTGCAGGCTTTCTTCTGGTTCCACAATACAAATCACAGACAGGTGAACTTCATAAGAAAATTAAATGGAGTGGACAATACAGCCCAATCAACAAAGCAGAAACATGCCCAAGATAATGAAGCAGAAAGGAATCCCAGAACTAAAAGTAAATAATTATAATTGAAAATACAAACTACTGGCAAGTAAAATAACAAAGAGTAGATAGTGAGTGAATATGTACAAGTATTTTTGCACCATTTAGTCAATGCAAAGCGTCTATATGCTGCTGGACATCATATGTTCTAAACATCACACCAGCTTATGGTCACCAAGCAGAAGAAGAAACAATTCCACAGATGTCCACATGTAAATTATCAAAATATAACTCAAATGAGTCAGACATATTGTATTCTAAATGGAACACCCATGTTCATAATATTGTACTACTGTTACAGTATTTGAGTTTATGTGGAGTTGTTTGTTCTCCTTCTCTGTGATTCATAGCTGGTGTGACTTTTCTGTTCAGTTTAGAACATAAGAAGGTACATGGTGTGAAAATACCTGTTAATTGACTTTGTGGCACATAATTAATCTTTTTTTGTTTCATATTTTTGTTTTTTTCAGCTTCATTATTTTAGGCACTTTTCTGTTTTGTTGATTGGTTTGTATTGTCCAGCATTGACTTTTATTGCTCCTGAGACGATACACAATTTTACATTTGTGTCATTAGAGGATGTTAGCTCCACTGATAAATTATGTAAATGTATTTGTGATCTAAATATTTTGATGGCTCAGAATGTGCTCTGACTAAATTGAGATAAAACAAGAGGTACTTATTGTTGGAACCAATGCAAAGGGAGAATCTGGTTCCACTTTTTAATTGACAATCGGTGCCAGCTCTACCCTTTAGAGGGCCCTAAGCTCCCCCTAGCAGTCGGGGGCCCTAACCAACTGTTTATGTCGCTAATGCCTAGAACAGGCCCTTTTGACAATCACTGTAAACAAAACAACCGATGAAAAACCGTAGATTATATTTTAGATTGTGAACTTGAAACATTAAATTAAAAAAAAATTCAAACGATTCATCACCTCAAGAACATATTTTGTCTTGAAATGGAGAGATTAATCCATCCTTATATTACAGGAGTGCTTGACTGTAATGCTCAACTAGTCTTCCCAAGAAAGCCCTTGGTCAACTATAAAACATACAAAATGCTGCAGCACAGGAACAGACCAGGAACAGACTGAGAGGACACATTACACACATTTTAGTCTCTGCACTGGTTACCTATCGACTTGGCAAAGATCCCATTGGACCAATACATTGTCCATTTCCTGTACATTATAATAAATTAACAATGGGAGTACACCCAACATTTTTCTCTATTTTATCTGTGGCTTTTAGAGTGGATTTGATGTTTCTTCTTGTAGTTTTATATATCACTCCGTGATTGTACACCTCAATACATTTCGGAAGTTATGTACCCAGTAGGTCCTTCAATTCCTCTGGCACTGGCCTTTTAACTATCCCTAAGGTGAGTACTAACAGAAATGGAGAAGCAGCTTTTTACTTTTAAGCCTTCAGTTTTTGAAACACACTGCCTGAGGACCTAAGGGGCCCAAAACTGTGGGCATTTTCAAAATAAATCCTAAAACACATATTTTTGCCTTTGCTTTTCTTCAGGGTGTTTTAAGTCTTTCTGTCAGCTTCATTGCTATTCTTTAGTTGTTAACCTATTATGTTGGTCCTACAGTATACATGTTTTTTTAAATTGTTTTTATTTGTATTTATTTACCCTTGTATTTGAAGCACATTGTGTTGCATCATTGTATGAAACGTGCTATGTAAATAAAGCTTGATTTATTGAATGTGCCACTGGAATACAACAAAGCACTTGTCCCCCAACGATCCCACGAACCCCGGAAGGTACTAAATCAATTTGCACAGCCATATGTGAGATCTCCTCGAGCATTGTTGGTATTCCGTGAGCGGGATTTGAACTCAATGACTCAGCTGTACTGCGTATCGGTGCCTTAACCGCTGCTCCATTCGGAAGCTCGAAACGTTTTTTTCTTTTGTTTGAGAAGGCAGATAAATGTGGTCAAACATGGAGAAAGCCCGTCAGAGATTCCAAGCAAGGCTATATTCGTTTGTGTGTTGTTTTTGGCCAGAACATCCTGTACTGTGTATGTGTGTGCTATACACACACAGAACAGGACAAACTGGACTGGAGGCAGTTTCCCTCCAAAAAACAAAGATGGAATGAAAGAGCTTAGAATACACTCCAATCTCATTAGTGTGTGCATCTGTTTCTGTTGTTCTGTCTGCTTGTGGGATGCGACAGGGTTGTTTAGAGTCTGCATCTGCCTGTTTGTTGGCCTATTTTGGTGCGATGTCTGGTGGTATCTCTTCTCATCAATGAGGCATTCATTAAATATTTAGGGGTGTACACCATTGGTGCTTTAGAAGGTAACTTTATGTCTCCATTTTGATACCAAAAGAGCGAATTCTACACAATCCTTGCAGTTGTCCCATTCATCCTGTGTCTCTTAAGTGTTTTTATTATCTTCCTCTTCCATGTCCCGCCCTATTTCCTTCACAGTCACCATCGATTCGCTGTACAAGGTGACGGAGGGCCTTCAGTCAGACATCTTCCACCGGCACGCTGACGGAAGTTTTGACCCGGGCTGCTGTTTCACGGTTTACCACGGCAACCACATGGAGTCACTGGACTTGGTGACATCCAACCCTGAAGAGGCTCGCACGTGGGTGACGGGACTAAGCTACCTGATGGCTGGAATCAGCGACGAGGACTCACTGTCAAAACGTCAGCGCACACACGACCAATATCCTTGTAAGACTAAGAAACACGTATATGCATACACACACCTGCTGCCATTACCCTGTGTGTGTGTGTGTGTGTTTGTGTGTATGTGTGTGTGTGTGTGTGTATGTGTCCGTCCCCTTGTCCATCCGTGACGTCAACATTGTTCAGTCATAAAACTGTCTGGCTGGCCTACTTTAGTTTTCTTTCGCATCTCTGGTCTCTTTTCATTCCATTAAAAAAAAGAAAGTGTTCTTTATTTCTTAATTTTTCTCTGTACCTGCTACGTGTGCGAGCCTTGGAGTCCTGTTCGGACTAGATTTGCCGCCTGACAGAACATGGCGGTGTATGGTTTTGAAAAGCCTCTCAGCTTGAATAGTCATTACACTGTTTATCTTAAGTTAATTGCAACTCAAACAGTTTAGACTTTAGTCCACACTGCGAGAGCACTGATAGTGTCGTGGCTACTGTATGTTGCTGACAACGCCTACGCTCAAACCCTTCCAACCCCTTAAGGCTGTTTCTCTGCCAACCTTTGTCTGTGTCATTCACGGTCCTCCACGACCCCATTTTTATTTATTTAGTCTTTGCTCAGTCAAGTCTCACTGAAATGACAAAAGAAAGAAAAATAAAGAAGAATTAAAGAAAGGCCCGGATCAAGACAGAGCAATGGGCATCATATCTTTGATCTTTTGCTTGTCTTTGCAGATGAATTTTCTTGTGTTGTTGTCCTATACACGTCTCTGGCAAATGGCACTGTATTTTGGTAGTCACTCGTGTTCTGCCTCTGAGTCATTGTCTCAGACGCATTCCCATCGCTGTGTCCTTAACCTGTGTGTGCATGTGGATGAAGCAAACGTTCGAGGAAGCTGATAAGAATGGGGATGGCCTGCTGAACATCGATGAAATCTACCAGCTACTGCACAAGATGAACGTCAACTTGCCCCGCCGGAAGGTCAAACAGATGTTCCAGGTCAGTCAGAGGTCAAATGCCTGTTATCTTTAAGTACAACAACATCTTTACATGCAAGTTCGTGTACAACAATGCCAGAGAAATGAATAAAAATAGCCAATAATAACATAATAATAATAACATAATAACAATAATAACATAATAACAGAACACCAACAGAAGTACCAATACTAATGACAGTTTTTATGGGTTTGTGTGTGTGTGTGTGTGTGTGTGTGTGTGTGTGTGTGTGTGTGTGTGAGTGTGAGTGCATGCCTGCTCAGTTAAGCAGAATCTAAGTAGGGGAAATTACAAGTGAAGAATTCAGCAGTCTGATTGCAGATATTAACTATGACCCAGCCACTTAGTATGAGGTCCTAGGCTTTTGATACAGTCCATGTCTGACCAACAGTAATCAAATGAACAGAGCGTGACTGGGTGTGCAGCATCACTGACCATTTTATAGGTATTTTATTTTATAGGTATCCCATTTAATAGGGATTTGTTCCCACACTAGGCTGTCATGCAATTGGTCAGGATTCTTTCAATTGTGAAGTGATAGTATTTACACAGGACCCAGAATTTAATGCTGAATTTTAGTCACGTTAGTGAGTAGAGTCACTGCTCTGTGCTCTTGAAAACATTTATGGTATTGATAAATCATTGACTGTGTGGAAAAAAATGTAAAAGTGTGGACTCTACTGCATTCCCATTGATGTGGTTTGGGGTGTTTTTCCTACTCTCCTTGGGACAATGGTGGTCTAATTGAAGCAAATGGGATCTCCATAAACATGCCCTTCAGACGGTTGGAAAACACTCTAAGGACTCGACTGGCGGTTTTCTGAGTGCTTCTCCTTTTGTGAGTGTCCCTCGTGTCAGCTTTTGGGGGGAGCAGCAAGAGCTTTCCTGGTTCCTGTTGTTGTCTGCCTCAAAGTGAGGAAAGCCTGGGTTGAGCTTTTCTGAGAGGGAGGTTGCAGTTGTCATCATGCATCTAGATTTATCTTTGTAAAACATGTTTGCTTTTAGTCTTTACCATGTGCCTGAAATCTAATTCATGGACAAGATTTACTTAATGTATGTGCTCGCTAACGAGTCGTTCGTGGTACATATTATCCCCGTCCATCCAAGGTCTTGTGTTCAGGAAACATTTAAATATTTTTTGGGGGGAACAACAGGTTACTACTCAGTAAACCTGTGACTGCTGTTGTATTGAATATCCTCAATATTCATTGAGGAGTCCTGGGTGGATGAATCTCTTTCTCAGCCTCTTGTAGTCTATAGTCTCATAGCAATTTTCAACATAGTCAGCACTCCGTTGTCCACCGTCTCGCTGTCCTTACTGTTGATGGGTCCCTCCTGAGTTGTTGCTTCTAGGCAGGGAGGAAAAACAGGGAGACATCATCCAATTGGCTGAATGAGGGGTGAGAGATTGCTTTCTACACATTATGGGTACATGTGCACACATTGTCTAAGTATTTTTATTTACCTTTTGTTGGGCATGTTGGTCATATTATGTCGAGATGTTTTGATGTTTGCTTGAAGAGTTAAAAGTTCAGAGTTCAATTCTCTCAGCAAGTGATGTGGACAGCGTTTTAGTGTGGCACTCCAAGTCGAGAGAGCAGTAGTAGGCTATGTTTTAAACCTCAGTAAGCCAGGAATTAATGAGGATATCTGGCCCAACAGCCTTTGCTCTTAGCAGACACCGCTGTTCAATCATGGAGGGACGTGGATAGGTTATCGGGTTGGAATCGGGAGTATTTTCAGACACCCGTGTTTTTATGAGAACAGAAACACTGAAATTCCTCAGGTTCTCAATGGCTGACAAGCGCTGTCTTGAAGACTGATACAATGACAAAAATGTTTTCTTTTTTTTTCTGGCGTTGCTGGTCAAAGTTCACATTGACATTGTGCTCCTGGCAACACTTATGCTATGCGTGTAGCCTACAGTAGCTGAAGTGTTAGAACGCATCCCAGTTCTGTCTTCTATAGCCGAGAGTGACTAACATAAATATTCAATACTCATGCTGCTACCTGAAAACAAATCCCACCGGTACGCCAAGATCCAAACCTTTAGCGAGTGTATTTTTTTCTCTTATGGATTTTTATAATGGAGTTAATTATGACTTGGTGGTGGTGTTTCAGAGGTCTGGTGGTCGGGGGTTTGAGAGGCCTACAGTGGTTACATCCCTAAAGCCAAGCTTAGGTTCAGACGAGTAGGGTGATGATGGAATTAACTGGTATTATGCATGGATGAAGGAATGAACGGGTACACACACGCACTCCTTCTAGATAGCTCTCTATTTTGCAAGACGAGTGTTAACCCCTCATATGGCACAATCGTTAGTTGAATTTAAGCTCCTTGCTTTGTTTCTGGTGACTGTGAACCCAGTGATTGAATTAATGTGTAGTAGAGTGCCCTGCTAATTTGTATCCTAAGGAGACAGGAAGATGTACAGTATTGGGGAAAATGGGGAAGTGAGTTAAGGGAGATAGATAGATGTGAAAATGGGAGATGGCAAGAAGAAACTTTAAGGGATAGCTCAGGATTTTAGCAGTTTCTTCAAGCCCTGTAGCATACGATCTTGTTCTTTCTCTCTCCCTATCGCTTTTCCTCCAGAGACATATAAAGATACAATTTGTATGCGTCGGTTTTCTATTATGAGGGGATTTAAAAGTCGTTTGTGAGAGAATGCTAACTAGCTAAACACAAGGACCACAAGCAAAGGTCCCTTAATGACAAAATCCCTTTAAAGTCATCAGAGACATGGAGTGTTAGTGAGGCTGCAGAGGCAAAAGCGCGGAAGGGAAAATGGAGGGAACTGTAATAGGATTTCCAGGTCACGTTATCTTCGCTAAAAGTCTGTCTTATTGCACTGGCTACCTGGGGAAATGGAGGAAATCCAGTCTGATAGATGTACCTTTGGGATTACCTATATAACGCCTTGCCAGTTACATTAGAGGCAATGGATGTGATTCAATTGACAAGTGCACCTTGGAGGACTGATAGTGGGAACTGTCTGACGGCACTGTTGTTTCACTGTCCATTGTTTATAGGGCGCTGCCAAGGAGTACAAGGAACAGTACAAGAATGGTTACAGAACACAGTTGCCCTTTCTGTGCATTTCCTTATAGTACCAGACCAGATTGGGGGTCCATGGCTTTGCGTAAATTTGCCTGCTGTTGAGCTAAGATTGAAAGATTGTTGTTTTCGAGTGTCAAGGAGCCATTTTGACAGTTGATTGGAGCGGATTAACCAAACACTCCAGCCCCTTGCTTATGATGTAATTTCCTTTTCCCACAGGAAGCGGACTCAGATGACCAGCAGGGCACGTTGACGTTTGAGGAGTTTAGTGTGTTCTATAAGATGATGTCACTGCGCCGGGACCTGTACCTGCTGCTAATGAGCTACAGCGACAAAAAGGATCATCTGACGGTTGACGAGCTTGCCCACTTCCTGTGCAATGAACAAAAGGTTGGGGTCACAGACGGACGGCACTAGATTATGCAGTTTTAGTGATCTACAGGACTTTGTTTTACTTTCACTTCCTGAGCTTCGTTCTCGGGAAATAGATTTAGGTTTGTTTATTATGCTTTTCCTGTCTCCCGAATATCCTGGTGTGTTTCATGATAAAAGGTCTGGCTTTGTATGGGCCATCTCTGGGGCAGCCTCCTCAGCTCTTCATCACTGTCACATCACTGTCTTTTTCTCCGGCCAACTGTCCATTCTTCTGTGCCCATCTGTCTCTGTCTTTGTGTCTGTCTGTCCATACGTATTGTCTGTCTGTGTGTCTGTCTCTCTCTTTCCTGTTACATCCCCAGTGTAGAGAGGCTGTTTGTGTGTTTTGTGTCTTTTTCTCAGTGTGTTAGCGTGTCTTTCTGTATTTCTATCTGACTGTGTGTTTGTGTGTCGTTCTGTGTCTATGTGCTTGTCATGCTTTCTCTGCCCTGCTGCACAATCCCCATTCAATAAAGTAGAAAAAGGCTTTGTTATGGCCAGAGTAATGGTTATCCAGCTGAGGCCCCGCAGTCCACCTTATTGCCTCAGTCTAGACACCAATACTCGGGGGGGGGGGGGGGGGGG